>VYZV01043830.1:52807-65078 GCA_013401275.1 Pandion haliaetus | reverse complement strand
AGGGTCCTCCAGTATGTAGTAGTTACTCCGTTAAAAATGAAAACTTAATGATATAAACTGTTCTGTCAGAGACTAGATAGTAGGAGAAGTTCTTTATGGGGAAGCGGTTCATGTTTTAAACTTGCACGTTGTCAAGGATCAGTGCTTTATCTTATTGTGGCATTAAGGTTTTTAATTAGATTTCAAGAATTCTGCAATTTTTAAATTATCAGAATGTTTATAATACAACTTGCATTAAAGGAATAAGCTGAACTTCAAAGCTGTCGTGAGCAATGTGTTCATAAAGAAAACCTGATGCTGTGCTCAAGGTAATTCTCTGGCATTCTGGATACCTGTTAGAAACTGGTACACTCCAGGTCTGGGTTTGTGTCTTTGTTTTTTACAGAAGTTCTGAAACTATGACACTAATGTGCCAGAAGTACCTGTTTACTGCCAGGGTAGCTTTTCAAAACAATAAATATGCACCTTTACCTTCAGTAAATAAGTTTGGAAAAGGCTAACAAGAACTCCTAATAAAATCAACAAGTCCTCAGAAGGGCGTTCAGAGAACTGGTATTCCCAACAGGAGTTGCTTACTCCTAGTTAATGTAAAAAGCTCTAAAAAAAATTTTTTTTAAATTAAGAAAAATTCTGGTTTATTAGGATTTTTCTAGCTAGTCTCTGGGTCATAATATCAGCTGGAGAGAGTTATGAGAAGTCAGTAATATTTCAGAGCTTGTACATGTACAAGTTTTAGGCATGCAAAGAAACTAACCCAACTGAAGGGTTTCCAGTGAGTTGTACATCCCTTCAGCACTAGGTGATTCCTTAGAAGTAAGCCTTCTGGATTGCTTTCTTGAAGCAAGATCAATTTTTAGATACATAAGTTCTTTTTATGTGCCAGAGCCTTTTGTATCTATGGCTGTTGAGCTTGCTTTGATCAGAGCCTACTTGGCCCTTGCTGTCAGCAGTTGTAATACACTGTTTGCTTGGAAAAAGCCTGGTGAGCTGATGTAGGGACATGCCATGACAAAACAGCAAAGCTCTAGTTTTCTGTTTGGAGATCTGGGTATGAGATAGAAAGTGGGCCCAAATATACTTAATTAAAATGGTTTTAAACTTCTTTTATTGTGTAAAAATCCTGTTTAGAAAGCATAATTTTGCATGTGATAATTAATGCTTGAGAATGGGCCCTTTAAACAACACAGGACTAACAAATGTGGTAAATTGCTATGGCTTCTAGACTCTGACTATAATTCTAATCCTTTCTAATCTAATCCTTACATCTTGTTTAAAAAAAAGGAAAAGAAAAAAAATATCCATGTCTGTGTTCAGGTTTTTAATCTTGCTTTGCAGTTTCTTTTATAGCAGAGTGTATTGGAAGTCAGTTGCTCATAATATTTATATTGTTAATGATTTTTTTAATACAATATAACTTCACTTTTAATGGTTCAAAATTATTATAAACAGTTATTAACAGAATACTTACAATTTTGTCAGGAAAATGGATTAGCCTGTCTTATCTGCACTTGTTCTGTTGCTAGAATGAAGCTAGTATTTTACTAATCTGCCAGAAAAGATGCTTGTTTCCAGAAAGTAAAGCTAAAATAGGTTCGAGCTGAAGTTGTAGCATAAAATGAGATTTAGGAACCAGCACGTCTGAAGTCATTAAATAATAGGGCATGGTTTGTTCCATTTCAAACACAGTTGAGTTTCAGATGAATTTATTTAACGAACATGGAAATGAGTTGATCTTGCATTTGAAAAATAATACAAAGTTTTTTGCTTATATCACAAATATAATGGGAAATATGCACTGTTGAGCATAAGGATCCCATTGAAAATTTGCTGTTAGAAGAGGTGGAGAGTGAGCTGATTGGAAGACCCATAAATTCCTCTGTACTTCTTGCAGAAACCTTGTCTTTTTCCATGTCATGTCTTTTTTCCCAGGTGACAGATGAGTAATTTTGTGTCGATATGTGCAAAACTAATATTTATCTTAAATTACTTACTTTTAAAACAACATAAAATATTATAGTTCATGTCATTTTTGAGAAGGTTAATGGAAATCTTTGTTTTTATGTGCATTAGGTACAATTTATTATATATAAAATAGAAGTTGGTTACATGTGTAGTATCCAAATCCACATTCGTAACCTGTGTGTCATCAACCTTATGAAACATAGAATCATTTTGGTTGGAAAAGACCCTTAAGATCATCGAATCCAACCGTCAACCATGCCCACTAAACCATGTTCTGAAGTGCCTTGTCTACATCCTTTTTGAATACCTCCAGGGATGATAACTCCACCACTTCCCTGGGCAGCCTGTTCCCATGTCTGACAACCCTTTCAGTAAAGAAATTTTTCCTGATATACAATCTAAACCTCCCCTGTCGCAACTTGAGGACATTTTCTCTTGTCCTATCACTAGTTACTTGACAGAAGAGACCAGCACCCTCCTCACTACAACCTCCTTTCAGGTAGTTGTAGAGAGCGATCAGGTCTCCCCTCAGCCTCCTTTTCTCCAGGCTAAACAACCCCAGTTCCCTCAGCCGCTCCTCATAAGACTTGTGCTCCAGGCCCCTCACCAGCTTCGTTGCCTTTCTCTGGACACGGAGGAAATACGCTTCAGAAAGAAGTATACATGCAGACTAGTCAGATAGAATTAGTCAGATAGAATTGTTCCAAAGACATAGTTGACTTGAGCACCTTTTGCCACTAGAGAGCGCTACGCAATAACTAAAATTTTTTTCTCGCCAGGAAAAAAATTTCCAATTGCATCTTTCCTTCTTCACATTAAATAGATAAATGATTGATATTCTTCAAATGGCAAATTGATTTACACTTAACATGCAGACTTTAACTGTAGAAACTTGTTTGAATGACAGTAATGGTTTATTGCAAGTTATTTACATTTTTAAGGGTGTAATTTACTCAAGTTCATGTAATTCCGTATTTGACGAGATCAAAACAAAATGCTGCTGATGTTTTTAGTGTTAATTACATGTGTAAAAAAATAAATTAAAAACCCCAACCCTTCAACCAAAAAAAAAACCTCCCCAAACCCCTAAAATAAGACTTTCTAATTCTTATTTTGCAGTCAGTTCATGAGAAGCTACTTGCAAAGAAAGTTTGAAGATAAGCATAGTTTTGAAGATTTTCTTTTTTAAAATTAGTGTTTTCTCAATGGATCTATTCTTTTCTTCCTTCTCTTCAGTTTTATAGTACTTTATAATTCTTCCTGTGTTTCTTTTTTTTAGTAGACTTACAGACAAAATTTGAAGCAAGTGCTGATTTGATGTAGGTGCTCTTACTGCTAAATCTTGATTTTTCAGACCAACTGTATAGGCTTTTTTAATCTATATGATTCTTCTGTTGAGCAAAAGTGAATGTTGTGTTTGCTGAAATAACGCAATCGGTGTAACTGCCAAACAAGGGACTAAAGTGTTGACTTACCTGACAGTGGTAATACTTGAATTCTTATCTCCCATTGCTAAAGTTAAAACCTCAGCGTTCAAGCCCAGAGATCTCATCAGGAATGCTTTTGCTATTTGCTATAGATTCAGCTAATAAAGGTGTACAAAAGTACTTTATTGTGCAGTTTTTAAAGGTTTGAATTTACTGAAATTAGACAACTGCTAGAATGTTGTAAGTGTCTTGGCTGCTTTTCTTCTTTGGAATTCAATAGCTTACATTGTGTGAGCACTCACTAGTACAGTATTTTGTTATCAGGAGTCCATAGCTATGGCAGTTAAAAAAAAATGCTACTCAACCTCCTTATTGACAATGAAGGTACAGCCATAAAAAAAAAATTGGTTACTTATTTTCATGGAGAGGGATGGGAGGGAAATCATGGCATGTTTAGTCACTACAGTTTGGGTAGCTTTGGGATGCCTCAACTCGGGGTGCCCATGAATAAAAATGAAAACTAGTTACCTGGTTTACTGAAGTGAAAGTTTGATACATGTTTTTAAAACTACAATATGTCAGCCCAAACTGCCTGTATTTTCCCCAGTTTAAGCATTTCCCTCAGTAATCAAATGCCTATCTAGTCTCTTCAACCAGATCATCAAACTTACCTTAATTGTTGTTACTCTGGTTTGTTTGTCATTTTTAAAATGTTGGTATAAGCCTTTGAATAAGGTCTATTATTTTGGTTTTAATTACCTTCAAAGTTGTGGTAATCAGAATTCTTTCAAACTCCCCTTTACTGAAGCTCCCTTTAGAGTCATCACTAATAATCTTTAGGTGAGGAACGGCAGTGATGGTACAGCCACCTGACCCAATTTTCCAGGTGCTCAGGGCACTTCAACATGCCTCTGTTTTTCTTGTCACATACAGAGGCAATATTTAAGAAAGCTCAAGACAGAGTGAGCAATGAAAGGTAAGAGTGAATGTTGCCATATATCTTCCCATGAACAGGTACATGACATAAAGCTCAGTACAATCTATTATGATTATGTGTTGAATGCATTTCTTACTGAACCATGCACTTCCTTAATTTTACAATCATCTCTGACAAGTGAAATTACTTTACGGTGAGTTTTCATACATAGTAATAGATGACATACAGGTTGTTTGATAAGAAATACAGCATTATCACAGTTTAACAGATAAGCTGTAAATTGTGGTGTAATATAGTCTTAACTTTTCCTAAAAAGATTTTATATTTTAATCAGACCTGAAGTGGCATAGCATGAATAAGGACAGTTGTGTCTTGGGGAAAGAACTAATGAATGTTGCTACTAAATTTTTGGCAAAGGATAATTTTCATAGTTAAACATCTCTTTAGTAATATATTTTAATGTTTTGTATGTGTTTCATTGCTTCAGATACATTTATATTACAATTTGTCTTACACTCACATTAGCAATCTTGGAAGGAAATGCCTACTTTGTTCCCTTTTTAAAGACAAGGAAGTAAAATATATCTGAAAAACAGTGCTTGTGTCTAGGATTCTGATGCTTACTTGGATTTTACAAAGTCGTAAATAATTTTATTAAATTTCACTAGTTAGGATTGTATGGGTTCAACTTTATAGGCATGTGTAGAAATAGCTAGGGTAGCTTCAATATTGGAAAGCACGTAAGATGCATGTGATGTTCCATCTAGGTCAGTTGCTCTGCAGCTTAGTATAACCTGGTGGCCTGAGTAAGGTGGTTTTGGAGGTACAGCTGCCTAGCTTCTGATAGCCATGTTGTTGTGTCTGTCAGATCTCAGTTGATGACCCTTTGCCTTCATATTCATTAGGAAGATGCCAGGTTATTCTGCTATAAAAGTACTAACATGGGAGTTAAGTGTCTTGGGTACTGTTCTTTGCTTTAGGTGCCTTATGTGATTTCAAGAACCTCATTTTTCGTTCAGGTACCTCAGTACACCAGCTTCACCATATGAATTCTGCTTGTTCCCTGCTTCAAAGCAATGCTGTGAGAAGTGCTCAAAGTTGGTGATGTGAATAGTGTCTCCTCACTTAATCTCCCGAGATGCTCACTGTTAGTAATTGTCAGTGGTGAGGAAATGTTTGTTTCCTGCTATGAAGAAATGTAGGAGACTAAATGGTTCATAAGATAGGTTAGCTGTACGTGCAAGTACAATCCTTAGCTGGATATTAGGAAGGTTGAAAAAGACGGGAGATCTTTTTCCTCACTATTGGGTGAATATAGTTGCCTCTCTCTGATGTGCTGGCTCTGGTGCATGTCTGGCCCCTGCATGAACAGCTTCAACTCACTGATCCATGACAGGGTAGTTTTCTAGTTCCTAAGGAGTTGAGTTGATTAAGTGAATAAGCACTGTCTGATAAGCACCAGAAGCGTTGCAAGTGAAGAGGTGGAACTCTTGGCTGGAAGTAGAAAAAGTGGTAGGAAAGCTTGAAAATTGGAAATGGAGTGAGACCTCTTTCGGATGGTAGAGGAATTGTTAGATCAGCTCAACTGTTTTTAGTAATTTTATTTTGAGTCTAGCAGATGGGAGCTGGTGATGGGAATGACTGGGTTAGTTCAGAATGTCAGGAGTAGAAAGTTGAGTTACCTGATTAGGAGATAATGAATAGTCACATTATGATAATTTGAATGTAAGGAAAAGAAAATACCTATGAATCTAACATGCTTAGTTCAAAGAGTATTTGGTCCTCAGCAAGTTCGAATAAAGTCTTTGTCTGTGAAATGTTTCCGTAACACTATTCTGAAAATGAATGTATTTTGACAGTATGGTCATCTGTGGTTAGTAGAACTAAATCCACACTGCAACTGTTGGTCCCTATCACTTTATTCAAACTCTGTTTGTCAGCTGATTAGGCTGCTGTATTAATTCTGTCTTTGAATTGGATTTCTTTCCCCAAGCTGAAAGGTAGAGTTCTTTGTTCTTAAGTTTAACAGTTGAATGCCAAGAGACTTGGAGAAAATGCAAGCTTTTGCTTTTTCTGCAGTATGTGTATTATAGAAGTAGCTGAAAAGCAGAGTAGCCACAGTTGAAATTTCCTTTTCAAGGAACTATACCTTAATTAAAATCACTGCTTTTGTTGGTCAGGTAAACATGAATTGACCATTAGTTGTTGAAGCATTTGTTTCTGTTTGGGTTTTTTGTTTGTTTGTTTTGTTTTTAATTGAAATGCGAAATGTATGTCATTGTCAGACTTGTCTAGTGTACTGTTTTCTCTGCTTTGAAAGCTTCTATTTTGAAATTCATGTTTGTGTCGGACAACTTTGCAGTTATTGCTGGCAAAAAGCTAGAAGAAATGAGCATATTTGTTTTCATTGCTGCCTTTCTCTTCTGTTTTTGGTGTTTGAGGGCATGTAGTTTCCCAAACTTTGAAGGAAAGAATTCAGTA
This sequence comes from Pandion haliaetus, assembly GCA_013401275.1. NCBI lineage: Eukaryota > Metazoa > Chordata > Aves > Accipitriformes > Pandionidae > Pandion > Pandion haliaetus. The sequence continues at coordinate 58,271 of VYZV01043830.1, read as the reverse complement.
ATAAAGGAAGGGGGGGGGGGGGGGAAAGGAAAAAAAAAAAAAAAGTTGCAGTAACTTAAATTTCAACCAGCTTTACGTAGGGGAAATTAGAGGAAGAGAAAGTTAGGAAAGTTAGAAAGGAGGAATCTAGCTTCCCAGGATTGTCTTAAAGAGGGGGTTGGATAAAAATCATATTATGTACATGTTAGGATTGAAGTAAAAAAGAAACCAGAGTCATGTGGATTATTTGGGAGAAGCTCTGTCAAGTTGTTTTATGTGGTCCTGGAAAACACCAAACTCCCTGAATTTAAGGGCTTCCCACCCAAAACATATGGCAGCTCTACTTCACATACATTTTTCTCTCTTCTTTTTCATTAAGTGATTGGCAAGAACTACAGAAGTGTTGCATACAGGTTTTTAGAAGTTAAGCTTCCAGTGCACATATGCAAGATGTTTCCCTGTTCCCTGGACCAGTTTCATGGGTATGACTCTGAGAGCCTACCATTAGAAAGCAACAGTTCTAGCTTCCATGTAATATTGTAGGTTGAGACATTGATAGAGGACTTTTCATTAACCATACTCTCCTCCTTATTTATCTGCTTTCTCATTTTGCAGTACAATATGACTTCATAAGAATGGCAGTAGTAAAAAGTTTTCTCTAGGACAAGCTTCTGAAGCATTCAGCATATGCATTGCCAGGAGAAAAATTGAGTCGCTGCATAATGTAATGGAAATAGTTTATTTGGGAAGTCAGTTAAAATAGAGTTTTTCTTTAGGTATACTAGAAGTGCTGGTACTTAGGTTGTATATTGCATCCTTGAACCCCCTGAAATAAAGGGGAGAATGTTTTGGATTCTTGTGACTTGAGTGATTGATAGCAGGGAAATTCTGCTTACTTTGTATTACTTAGTTCAACTTGAAACTTGCTTTTGTTTCTTCATCTCCCTTCCCTGATGGTTTTTGTTATTGTGACTAATGCCCTAAATAATAGTTGCCTGAGTTCTTGGTCATCTCAAAACATTACGGCACTAGAGGATCTACTTTCTTTTTCCCAGGATGTGTTGACGTATTTTCATGGATGATGAGAGGAAGGGACGGGGAAAAGCTTTGGAAATGTATTTTCCCCAAAATTTTGCTTTTAGGAACAAACCTGTCCAATCAAAATGCTGTTAAACTGTAGTCTGTAGTGCCTGTAAGCACTTTACTGTAGTGATCCATTTCTGCCCTCCCCTTCTTTGCTCTTTTGGCAAAACTACGAGGAATGAGATACTTGATTTGCACAGGGTTTTGTAATTGGTGTTGCAGAGCAACCTGACTAGCCAGGCAATATCCTGTCTGCTTGCTGGGTTGGAAATTGTGTATCAGGAGGTAACACAAAGACTGGAGGTAACAGTGCATTTAGCTGTGCAATCATCTACTGATAGTTTGGGTTACGTCAGGATAGGTCAGGATATGTTGGGTTGGGTCAGGATATGTTTCAATGTGTGAACAGCACTTAGGCTTTTGACTGTTTTAATCAGTATTATTTAAAAGGGTATTTTATTAAAGCTGGGATAGAGTTAATGTTCTTTCTAGTAGCTGGTATAGTGTTATGTTTTGGATTTAGAATGAGAAGATTGTTGATAACACACTCATGTTTTCAGTTGTTGCCAAGTAGCGTTCAGTCTAAAGTCAAGGATTTTTTAGCTTTTCATGCCCATCCCACAGGAAGGCTGGAGGGGCACAAGAAGATGGGGGGGGACACAGCCAGGACAGCTGACCCAAACTTGCCAAAGGGGATATTCCATACCATGGGATATCATGCCCAGTGTATAAACTGGGGGGAGTTGGCCTGGGGGGCAGATCGCTACTCGGGAACTAACTGGGCATCCGTTGGCAAGCGATAAGCAATTGCATTGTGCATCACTTGTTTTGTATATTCCAATTCTTCTATTATTGGCATTTTATTATTGTTTTTATCATTATTATTTTCTTCCTTTCTGTCCTATTAAACTGTTCTTATCTCAACCCATGAGTGAATTTTACTCCCCCCCCCACTCTCTCCCCCATCCCACTGGGGTAGCGGGGGAAGTGAGTGAGCAGCTGTGCGCTGCTTAGTTGTTAGCTGGGGTTAAACCATGACATAAGGTTTCTAGAAATCATTATACCTTGTGTTGATAGTGTGAACAAACTTATTGTATTTAATTTTTACTTGTCTTAAAATATTTTATCTTCCAACTGTATTGACTTCATCTTTTGGTTTTGGGTGAAGGTGCACTTTTTAATACAATTGGTCCTACTGTTTATTATCATTTACTGTTTCATTTTGATTCTTAGTAATTCATAGGCCTAATAACAGAATGGGCAGATATAATGAGTTAAAATATCAGTATGTTAAGTATGAAGTTCAGATATTTGTGGGTGGAGGTATTTTTCTACCTTTATTTTGCAGTTTAAAATTAGCAATGTGCATAATGTGTATTTTATTTGTAATTGGTTTAATGGTAAATATCTTGGTGATATCCTCCCAAGCATATATATTCATTTAAAATAACAGGAGGATTTTCAAAGCAAAGGAAATTTAAAAAAAATCAAACTAAAAAACCCTCACCTTTCTAAATCTGAAGTTTGTATGAGCATAAGTAAATGAAGCAGAAGCAACATCAAAACTAGCACTGCTAATTGTTCCACTTTTGTTTGTAACTAATAGCACTGTCAGATATCTTGAACTTTAATAATCAAGTAAGGCGCTGGTTTGGAAAAGATTGGGTAGGAGAAGACCCAGGAGGCATCTGGCTGACTTGCTGTCTGTCTCCCTCATCCAGTTGATTTTAAAATGGCACCAAGAATTCTTGAATGTTCGTTTTCCTCCGTTGGCAGCAAATGCCTGTGAAACTTGCTGAGAGTGTCCCATTCACATGTACTGCTGATAGGGGTGGAGAAAGAGTATCTGCTGCTGTTCTTAGTTGTTTTTAGTTAACAAACTGCATGATGAATGTGTATGTTGTTGTCATCTGCAGGACAAAAGTGTTCTACCATATGATAGACAGATGTATTGTATTGGCTTTAAAATTCAGAAATTACTATTGAATTTTCTGTGAATTTTCAGTGTATATATTCTCTGCAATATTGCAAGTCCAGTAATTGGATGTTTAGAAATGCCAAAATCAAGGTAATATGTATAACCTTACTTTCACTCCTTAAATCTATGTTTTATAATTCAGTATTGCATTTACTGTAGTTGCCGTTTCATATTCTTCTCTTGATCTTAGTTTACATTTCTGAATGTAAGGTGAAGCCACAGGCTTCAAATATTGGGGAGCCCTTCCTGATGGGCACTCAAGAAAAGCCTGTTTTACTTGACATTTTAGGCATCACATCAAAACTCTACAGCCTGTGAAGGGACTATGCCCAGTTCAACAGTGCAGCATTCAAATGCCTGAATCATGCAACTTTCCTCTATTATTTCCTTTACTCTTGTTCGCCTTTTACTCTGTACTTTCGCCCTCAGCAATACTGGAGCAGGTGTCTTGCGGTCAGTCTTACACGTTTTTAATGTACCAGCCTGATTTCTGAGCTCCAACTGTATGCATACATCATTTGCTGACTTACATTTTACTTTGAGGAACCAGGGAGTATACATCACATTTTGACAGATGAATGGCCCTCTTCTTGGGATAAACTTAGCTAACCTAGCAGGCTCAAAATCACACTGCAAGCATAAAATTATTCCTTCTAGACAGGGAAATACCCTGCTTTTTGTAGCATTAAATACATTAGAGTCTTAACTGGGTTTTAAGAGTATTCAATTCTTAAAATATGTTGAAATGTAGTTGAGACTGTGATATTTACTGATTTCTTGTGCGCATGTGTATGTCTAATATTATGGCCAAAGCTTTATGGAATATCTTGATAAATGAAATGAATAGTGCATATAAAGGAAATCAGTTACTCTTACTAAGAGGATTCTAAATTAAATACTCCAGGCTTCATTCAGTTAAAAGTACAACTTTAACATTTTGTTAGTACTTTAGGTATTTTTTTAGGTATTTTATTTTATGCAGATGCCATACAAGTTTCTAAACCCCACAGTTGTTGTGTGATTACTTTTTTACCCCATAAGGCACTTAGTAAAAGGGAGAAAACCCCGCTGAAAATATTTTGCAAGTGTCAGTAGGACTAAAAGGTGTAACGTTTATTCTTGTTGTAAAGCTAGTGTAAAAAAAAAAATTAGCAGAAAAAATTGTAGAAGTGTTTTCTGATTTGCTGCCTTGTTCATTGTGTATTGAAGCAACAGCAATGAATCATATAATTAAATGTGACTTTAATGTCTTTTCACTTTCAAATTGCAAATTGTTGCCCACTGACATTTTAGCTGGTCTCGTTGAGCTGAAGCTTTTCAGAAGAGCTATAAATGCTTTTAAAAAGTGCAATAAGTGAGGGAGAATCATACTGGCACAGTTTGATTGCTAATATTAGCTTAGCTTTGGCTGTGCTACTGGAGTTTTTTCTGGATCTTGAATCATATTTCCATCTTGGATTTTTCTGTGAAAATTTGTGCACGTTAAAACAACAGCACCCTATCCTCTAGGTGATAGTCTAGAACTTTCCTACCATCTAGCTTATACATCTAAGAGCCTAAGTTTCATATATATGTGTAGACACACACAGTCTCCTACTGTTTCTAGGGAGGAATAAACATCACTAGATGTAGGGGAAAAGATGGGGATGAACTCAGAGCTCTGCCCTTTAGAGTACTGCATTACGTGTCTTAGCATAGAAGCAAATGGTTGAAGCACATGGATCATTTCTCTTAAGAAGAAGAGGGGCACTGAGAAGTGGAAGCACTTGAGGCTCCCTGGAGGAAGGTGAATGAGTAACTCGGTGGAGCAGGAGTGGGGAATTGGAGTGTACGTAGCCCATGGAATATAGGGAAGAGTTTTAGTTAAATACACTGAGGTGTGTGGGCATCAGATGCACAAGAATCTTTCAGGTAAGGATGCAGGATTTCCAGGATTTTTATGCACAACGCAGAGATTTAATGCTTCTGTTCACCTTTATTTGCAGACTAAGGTGGTACTAAGGGTAGCCGAAGTTAAATTTTCACAGCTTTAGACCAGGCCTATACACAATTTGCACAATGAAGATACTAACTGGTAATTTGTCGTGGCTAAAGCTAACTTTCATAAAACATGGCATATTGGAAGAGCCCACTGTGCATCTGTTGAGCCAGAAGAAACTGCTAATAAAATGCAAATAATTGCTAATACCTGTAGTCTTCATTATTTAAATCTCAACGTGAATGACAGGCAAATATGAGCAGTATATTAGAAGTAGAAGGTTCCACTATTGCCAACTGTTGTGCAAGAGAAGAGGAAAAGAGAGTGTAGGTCCGCTGGATATTTATCAGAATTTGAGTTAAGTGATAGGTAGCTATTGCCATCAAATGTAATGGGGAAAGAAAACATTTGCTTTCAGGAATCTAGCCAAATTTCTACACCTTTTT
>VYZV01043829.1:51212-71809 GCA_013401275.1 Pandion haliaetus | reverse complement strand
TACCTTTATTTGTACAAATACAGCTTTTCATAGAATCATAGAGTATCTTGAGTTGGAAGGGACCAGTAAAGATCATTGAGTCCAACTCAATGCTACTCGCAGGGCTACCTAAAACTAAAGCATGTGACTAAGAGCTTTTGAAGCTTTTCCATCTGTTTGTGGTACTCTTCAATTGGAGGGAGTTGTAAAATTTAGGCTTTGTTTGATGTAAGGCAAGCTGGAAAAATAATTTTGACTTATTGGTGTCTTTTTTTTTTTTTTTTTTTTTTTTTTTTTTTCAAAATATTTTCTTTTCATTCCNAAAGCTGTTCTGTGTTTAATGTGAGGACTGTACAGGGAGCTTTTGGATAACTAGGAGCTGATGCGTAATGAGAGACATTAAATTGCAAGGGAGGTATTTCCAGTGGTTGAACAGTCTGTTAGGTCCTGAAAGCGATGTTAACAGTTTGAGTGGAAAAGGCATGTGGGTTGAAAATGTTCAGATTCTGAAGCTCCAGGTAGATAGTACGAAATGAAGCTTGGCCTTCTTTTCAGCTGAAGGACTGCTTAAGCTTACCCTGATTCTCCTTGTGGTAACATGGAAGACGCTATCCAAGATCCACGTGCTATTCTGCTCTCCTTCAGTTAAACATGGTGCCAAACATGCTCGTATGGGTTGGGTGGAATTGTTTCGATATGTAAGCGTGCGATTCAATGTAACTACCAGTGGATGTCACTGCAGCGCTTTCGAAATTCAGCCAGCATGACAAAGACATCTGGCATTCAAACAATGAAATGACTAAATGGTTTGTTCACATCTTACAGGTTTAATGTACAGTGGAAATATAAATAAAATATATACTCCTCTGTAGAAGGATAGGGAACCTGTTGTACAGCAAACTTTAAGCAACTGCTTTCTTCTTACAGTTCGTGTATTTCATATGTGTTATCAGAATTTAGTCTGCTGTGAATTTCAGTTTACATCAGCATTTAAAAAACGTAATTAATCTGGTGAATTATTGTTAAATATTTACCCAGTGTTAAAATTCATAGGAAAGGGAAGTTACAGACTGGATTTTTCAAACAACTGTGTTATGAACTCATTGTTATATGCTGTGACTTTTTATTACAGATCAGCAGAATTTTTAATCCAAAGTGTTCTAGAATCAAATTATAGTTTTCATTGTTTTAAATAGATATCTTCTAAATTGAAGAGCCTGGCAAGATGAAATATAGTGGAAAATTTCTGGATTAGAAACATCTATTCAATAGGCATTAGTGCAGTCAGAAGCTATGCACCATCCCCCTGACTGTGATTGTGCCACGGCTACAGTGCTTGTGCAATGGGATTTTGTTTTATTCTTCCCTCAGATAATGTGCTGGTGTATTTTTTAATTGGAACTTAGCTAGTTCTGGATATAGTAATTGTCAAGCAAGAATGCTCAAGCTGCTTCTAGAGAGAATTTTGGGTGTTGGCCCACAAAAAAAAAGTGGATGAAAAAGGTGACTCTTACACAGCTGAACATATCCTAGTGTTAAAGACAGAGCTTAGAATCCCTCAGTTTATCCCATCAGACTGAGGGCTTTTCTGTGGAACTTAAGTGTCTCATGTTCTTTCAAAGGTTTAATGGATTTAGCAGGTGGGGAAGTCAGTACCTGACTGAAAGCAGTAGCCACTGGTTTGCCATGTCATGCATGTACCCATTTGCTGATTTTTTTAATTTATTTTACAAGATGGCAGTATAATGTCCAAAAATTACCATCTGCAGTTTGATGTTCTTCCCAGGTTATTTTCTTACTTAGGGTCTTTATGCTTAGAGTAATTACGGAAGCAGTTAAATCTTGTTAAATCAGGGAAGCTGTGCAATGTTGGTTTTTTTTCTGGGATTTTCTGTGTTGGTTTTTTTTTTTTAAGAATTCATCTAAAATGTGCTTATGAACACTAATCCTCAGCCCTCACTTTTTAAGACAAATTCTCTTTAATCAGTTTAAATAAAAAAGACCTGCTCCTGCTTTGTTGTTACATAATCTTCTATTACCATCCTCAGGAACTTTATTTACTTGTGTGGACGACTTTTTCAAAGAATTTAAGAGATTAATATCTTTGGAAAGTCTGGAACTGGTACTTTGTAATAACATGTGCAACTCAGAATATTCATTTTCTGTTTCAGACACATATGCATTTTTGTTTCACAGAAATCAGATGAGCTAGGAGAAGGGTAAATATTCCAATCATGACTTAGATAGAAATTTTTTTTACAATAAGATGAATTCTTGTATATTTCATGGTGGATACAGAGTTGGTTGAGGCAAGACATGTTCTCCGGATGTTTCAGCTAAATCCGAATTAGAATTTTTGAAAAAGGAGCATCCTGCAATTATTTCTATAGTCTATCTCCTTATGGTTGTTATCTAAAAGATCAAGGGGTAGGTCCCATTTCTATAAAGCAGATAATTTCCTCTCTATGCATGTTTTTGATGCTGGTTGCTCTGGTATGAAGAAATAATCTGCTCTGCAAAGCTGAGAGATGTGTATGGGTAAAGCAATAAATAAATTCCTTCTTTGAAAAATACTGCCACTTTATTCTCTGCATTAGCCTGACTTTGTTTTTAAAGAGATTTTTTAAAGTAAAGGATTATTGTCTGTGAATCCCCGATCTTCCTAGGACAGGCATTCGTAATTAAGGTCTGGTGGAGGAAAAAAAAAAAAAAAAGGGCCAGTGCTAAGTGCTTCAGAAAAAAATTAGGATAAAAACAACAACAACAAAAAATCTCACTTTAAACAGTTTCCTATGAAGCTGTTGGCATTCTTACTGCTTTGATGGAAGTTGATGACTCACATGTTCATCTGCCAAGTGCTTAAAGGGGAGCTAACACACTTTGCAGGCAGTTTTCATTATATAAAACAATGTACTCTACAAATAGAATTGTGGAGTTCAGAAAAAAATATTGTATAGCAGAGATTACAACTTCAGATTTTCCTGTGTCAATTGTAAGATAGAAAAACACTGAATACCTGTATGTAGTCCTTTTTAATGGTTGGCAGTGAGATTTTAACGCATTGCTACATAAAGAGGCTCATCTCAGCATGCATGTGGTTATTAGACAAATGTATGAAATAAGGGAAGTATCTTGTAGGTGGAAGTATCACCATTATATGTGTACAATGTGTCCTTTTCTTTACCAGCCAAACACTGGTTCTTTCCACATCTACAGTGAATTTTTGGTATTTAGAAAAATATATTCTCTTGTGACCCAGTGAGATATTCAGTACAGCTTTTTGTGTCTGAGCGTAGGTCTTGCATTATTTTGGAGGATAATATCATTACATTAATTCCCTGGATGACTTGGCCTAGGTCATTCTGCTCCATTGTGTTTTGAGAGTCGTATGTTCTTGGTTTCTTCAGCTGTGATGTATCAACTTTTCTGTACTTTTATCTTCAACTCGGGGGTCTACAGTAACTCTCTCTTGTTCATCCTCAGCAACCTGCCCTTTTTCCCCTTCAGCATGTTGCTGTGGAGTTTTGTCTTGCTCTGCAGGTCCTGTATATATAATTCTTAATAACCCCTGAATACTCTTTGATCCTGGCTTCTAAGAAAAGTCTGGGTAGAGGGTTATTTTGTTGGGTAGGCATAGGGAATTCTAGTGTAAAGCCACATTCATTATTAAATTCAGCCCCTGAAACTAACAGCTGCTGTCAGAAAATCCACCCCAGAGAGGTATGCCTGTATTGGTTTCGCATCCTTCCTAATATATTATTATATATCATCAAATGTAAATGCAGTTATATCACTATAAAAAATGGCTTTACAGTAGTATATCTATTCATATTTAAAGTGAAGCATTGGTATGAAAGTTCTCTTGCAAGGGCTTGTGCTGTAAATGCTGTATTGGTAAAAAAAAAAATCTAGGTCTTGGGTTTTCTCTATCCAGAAAGGGAACCTGGAACTCTGTGTCTGTGGCAGTAAAACTTGTGTTGTGTTCTCAGTTGTTAAAGGAAAATGTTTCTAACGTGAAAGTGGCATAATATTCTGTTCAAAATATAACAGAAAATTAAGGCTTACCTGTGTAGGAAGTCTTTAAAACTCTGTCCTCCTTGTGCCTCGTATATGGTCCAAATGTACTAATACTAATTGCAATTCTTATTAAAATTGAATTTAAAAACATTCCAAAGTATATGTGAGATAATTTATTGCATTAAAGGAAAAGGCCATATTTGTGAGACTTCAAAAACAATTTAAAAAAAGATATGCATAAATGTAAAGAACTGTTTTATTCAGAAATCAGTTGTTTGAAATACATGTTTTTAATTTCAGTGGTTTGGGCTTACAGATCAGAGCTAATAGAAATAATGAAATATCATTTTAATTTTTTTTTTAAGTGCAGACAAAATATGAGTTTCAGTATGTTTTTCAAAACCCAGGAGGAGCTGAATGGAGGAAATGTTTTTCAAAAATTACTATAGAACTAAGTTGTGTACCTTAAAAACTCAGTAGTTTCAGCTTTCTGCCTTCTAGCAGTCACTATAAATGCTAGAAACCTAAGGGGAAGGCACACTAAACACCAAAGAGGGGTGTTACTAAATGGCAATCCTTCAAGTCTTAACAGCATAAAATAAACTCATTTGAACTATCTTCCAAAGTATTATCAGATGATGAAGGCATTTGTAATTAAAATAAATAAAACAGCACAAAAATGGTGAAGAGATATGGGTGCCTTTTTGTATCATGTCTCTTCTGCCTTTTTTTCCAGAAAGTTTCATGTCATCTGCTAGGTTTGCTTACATAGGTTTTGTTTCTCATGGAGGCTGTTCTTTCATCATGACTTCCAAAAAGCAAATGAAATCTAATGAAGGGTATGCATTGCATTCATTGCCTGATTATGTCTAGGAATCCTACTTGAGCCTGTTGTAGGTAACCAGAAATCAAGCTAGTGTAATGGCAACTTTCTAATAGGGATTAGGAGCAAGAGAAAGATTAAAAGAACAGGGAAGGCAGATGTGTGTCTTTGCTGGTGGCAGGATCTCATCTCCTTTTATCTTGTTTAGGTTTCTCCTCTGCCTCCTACTTAAAGGTCCATGTTAAAACCCACCACGGTGTTCCCCTTCCCCAGGTCTCCAGGCACCAGGAGTCCATCCCGAATGGGGGAGCAGCGTTCCACTGCGTCAGGACCTATGGCATCAAAGGCAAGCGACTCGCTGCTCTGCATCTGGCTGCTCTGTGCAGAACTTTGTGTTGTGGGATGTTGGGCTGGGCATGAGAAAGGGGAGGGAGGAACGACAGGGAGAAATACTGGAGAGAAGCTTAGGGAGTTGCAGAGAAATTACATAGCATCACACAGTATGTAATACCTGTCCTTGAATAGCTGATTTAACAGGTCTGGGGGAAGGAGATGGACACATAAGGGTACATGAATTTTTGGCAGCTTCTTTGATTTTAGAGATTGAAAAAGCCATGTCAGTTCATCTTGACCATCTTCCTAGGAGCAGTCAGTATTTGAATTTCGCCTGAGGGGTGCAGATCCTTGGCGGTTCCTTAGTCCCACTATACTTGCATCTCGCGTCAGTCAAATCACGTTTCTGATTTTTGTTGAAGGAAGTGGGAGCCGCCGAATGCAGTTCATAAAGATTCTTGAGCAGTAAAAGCAATATTCATCCTCAGGTTGATGAGGAGCCATGCAGCTATCCGTAGTTAAACTTACACTTTTTAATGCTGTTGTTGGGGAGGAGAGTTAGAGGGTAGAGGGTGATAATAGTACTATTACTTCTTTTGGTTTTTTAACCTGCATTTAACTTTGGGGGGAGAAAAAAAGGAAAGAAGACATTTTTGTAAGAATAGCTAAAGAATATTTAACTTCTTAATTGTAAACGTGTGTGTTAATCTGTGTAGAATGGCTTGCTTTTTGCTTCTTGGTTTGAGCTGTCAGTATTCCTGGTGAAGCTGAAACATCAGCAATTTCTTCAAAACCATGGTTGTCCCAAAAAGTTACGTTCTTTTCTTGCCCAGGAGAACACAGCAGGCTGGGTTAAACAAAGTCTGTGCCAGTGGAAAGCTACAGTTGTGTAATTTTTTTCTGTTGAAGTTCTGATAGAGTTACTACAGCAGCCCTTTGGTTTTGGGTGGTGTGCTGACTTAACAAGAGATTTACTCCAGCTCAGTGGTGTATTGATTTCATGCATATCCTGTTTGTTTTGTAATGCTGAGTCCAGAGCAAATCTGTCTTTTGGGTTGTGCCAAGTGGTTCTTTGGTCTTTTAGAGTTAATAGTAGATACAGCTTATTTGAATTCAGAGACTTGTTTAGGGAGTATGTCTGGGTTTCCCACGCTCATTCATATGAACTGAGAAAAAAAGTGTGGACAAACTTTCTTGGCATACTGCCAGAGGAGAATGGGGAACACTCCAAACATACCAATGGCTTTGCCAGGATATGTATCCAAATGACTTAAAATAGCGTCCCTAACTTCTCTCCTGTTTCACACTACAATATTTAAAGATGGAACAATTTTAGATTATGAAGTTTACTTCTAACAGTGTTGCACTTAACTTGTAAAAAAAGAGTTCCTCAAGACTAAATGGAATTGCACTTCTTAAATTGCAGTACCTCACTGCTGTTTTGCTGAGTATTTCCAGGTTTCTTCGCATCTCGCTGCAGCTTGTTATACTTTATTAGGTTTCTAGGCTCTCCCCAAAGCATCAACAATATTTCAGAAGTGTGGGAGTGAATTGTACAGTTAAAAACTCATCATTATGTCCATCCTTTTGTAGGGCCTCAGGTGCAGACGTTGTGAGACATCTTTGGGATTCAAAAAAGTGCTATATAAACCAGAGACCCATTATGGTTGCATCAGTATCATGGCAAATCCATAATAAAAATTTGGATGTTGCTCTGATAACAGCCCGGTGGTTTGCAAAGAGGCTCAAGGGCTTTAGAATATGAGGGATTGTGATGTTAAGTGTGTATCATTCTGTTGTGACAGGCATTAATGAAATCAAGTGGTAACCAATATAATCTATTTTAATGCATGTTAAATACTTTTGGGGGGAGATAAGATTCTGAAAACTTCTCTCTTTTCTTTTTCCCGTAGAAGGCCAGAAATGTTCACATTCGGACCCGATTGAGAGTTCTGATTCATACGGAGACCTCTCTGACACCAGTGACCTCAAGACTCCTGAGAAACAGAGCACCAATGGGTCCTTCTCCTGTGACATGGCAGTCAGCAAAAACAAAATGGAGACGGAAGGAGAGAAGAAGTACCCTTGCCCTGAATGTGGCAGCTTTTTCAGATCAAAGTCTTATCTGAACAAACACATACAGAAAGTTCACGTCAGGGCTCTTGGTGGCCCACTGGGGGACCTCGGTCCTGCTCTAGGATCCCCCTTTTCACCCCAACAGAACATGTCTCTCCTGGAGTCATTTGGGTTTCAGATCGTCCAGTCAGCATTTGCATCATCCCTAGTGGATCCAGAGGTCGACCAGCAACCAATGGGGCCAGAGGGGAAATGAGATCAGTTTGATCTTAACAAAGCAAAGCAGCAGTCTGGCTATAATGATAAGATGCTGTGAATGAAAGAGGAAATAATGAAATTTGGTTCTATAGCTGAGAATTTTTTGTTCAGTTTAGCTTCCCTCTTTGTCTCATGCCCTACCCCACCTTTAAACCTTCACTGGGGAGAGGGAGAAAATGCTTCTTAGCTGGCAAATTACAGAAGATGGTGACCTTGAATAGGAGACGTGACCTAAAACACCAAATGGAGCTTTAGAGGCTGCTGCTGATGTTTCGTCACGATCTTCTAAAATAAACAAAAGTTGCCAGCACTGATCTGAGAATTAGTCGTAGTGACTGAGGCACCTGGGGAGCTACAGCTACAGGTAGCTATGCTTTTGTTCTCTCTCTATTCCCCACCTTTCCTAACCTACCCCAGAAAAACAGTAAGTTTTAAAACCAGACCCATTATTGACCCATTATTGAATATAACATTAAGTAAAATGCCCCGTGGTACCTAGCAGGTTACAATGCAGTTGTCCTTTTAAAAACAGAAAAATTTAAAGAAGGTGAGAGAATTTGAACCCCTTCTGCCATTTGTGAGGCTGTGAGTGCTGCAGCAGGACTGAACTGCTGAGAAAAATCACCATTCAGAACAGGTTGTTCTTATTACTTTTAACCATTGAACTTGCTGTCAGGTTTTTAATTCTTTATTATTATTATTATTATTATTATTTTAGGACCTGTTGTAGTGAATTGCTACTGAAAAGCCAGTCTAAGGCGATACACAGAGCACTCTTAAAGCAGCAGTCACATTAGGGTTAGTATTAATTTTTCTTTTTTTAGATGTACCATAATTAATAACTTGGCTAGTTGGTTGTTTTAAGTCTATGAAAGAAATAGTTTTATGAAAAAAAAAAAAAAGAAAAAAAAAAAGAAGGAAAAATACCATTGCAGTCTGGTTGACTGGTGCTCATTTTTCATGTGGGGACCTAGGGTATAAACATGATCAGCTATCGGGTTAACACTATGTACCACTGACTTGTTTAGTGTGAATAAACCCAGGGGTTCACAGAGTGATTTTGATTTAATTGGATTGGACTCTATTAAAGAAGTTAGTATGTTACTTTGCATCCCCTCGTTTTGTCTGGTTTTTGAGCAATTTAGCCACCTGTCCAAAAGGTGTGCAAATGAGAACCAGTAAATAAGACATTAATCCCACTCTACACTGTACTGTATTCTTAGTGAGCTGGNGTCGTGCTCTCCTGATCTGCCTCTAGTCAGGTTTGCAAAAGCCAGTCTTACCCCTTTCTTTTCCAAAGAAGAAGGGTTTCTGCTATAAGAGATGGGAATTGCAAACATCATATCTCTGAAAAAGAATTGATTACAAAATGCAAAGAAGCTGGGCTCTAGGCTGTTGGAGGTTCCATTTAATCTGAAAATACTACTTGTGCAGAAGTAATGTCCTTTCTTGACCCTCCCTTTCCTCCCATGTGACTTGTCACGGTCTTATGTACCAAATCCAGGTATAAATGTTGTTTAACACAGGGTTAGGAGTTAGGAATACTCTGAGTTATAATTATGGTTCTGCTGTTGATGCTCAAGGTCACATAGGACAGCTCCCTGAATTTATTCCATAATTTCCCATCTGTGAAGAGTTTTCTCTACATCACAATTGGTGTGAGGGTTAATGAGCAAAGGTTTAAGCAGTGATTTGGTAAACTAGGTTGCTACATGTACTGAATGTTTCTAGAAAGGCCACTCTGAAGAGCCCAAGTGCCACACCAAACTTGCATTCTATGAAACAATAGCTGTTTCCTTCATTAATACAGTGCTGGAGCAGGCTAGATCACCTCAGACCAGGACCGACATCCTCTGCAGGAGATGTGTCTGTATTAGAAGTGAACGTAGCCACAAAGAGCTGTTGCGCCACAACTTGTGTTGCCCAGGTGCTCCTAATTGAAATGCTGCAGCTAATGCATAACTGACACAAGACACATTCCTGTTTTGTTTTTATGTTAGAATTATAGAGCCTTTTGTAAGTATATGGATTTTGGAATGACATTCTAAATTCTACAGACTTAGAAGCCCCAGCTTCTCTTTTGTAAGAAGCTACTTTTTTGTACTTACTCTCGAGTATTATGAACCAAGGATGAATAATCAATGGCTTTCTCTTTATAGCACCAGCACTTTCTAAATTGAGAGCATGTTGCAGTGGACTTGATGTTTTGCTATTAATCTGTGTTGGGAGACTGAAGGACGTTCTCCATTCATCTTCCCCCAGAGTCCCTGGAATAGGTATGAGTCTAATTTAAAAGGGGAAAACAAACAAACAAACAAGCCCACCTTCAAACTAAAGCTTCATGGAATTGCTGTTGCTGTACTGGTAAGCTTAATTGACAAGTAGAAACAGGACATTTCGAAAAAGTAACAAAACATTTTAAAATAACCTTACAAACTAGACCATGCTGAAACAACCTTGTAAGCTGCCAAGCAAATCAAGATGGAGCAGGCTTTTCCAGTCAGCGTAACAATTCATTTGGATTAGCAAATGCAACTGCAGTCACTCTGATTTATTAATAGCTTGTATTTAAGCCACCAGGAAAATTTCTGTTGAATTGAGGCTGTATTCTGAAAGACAGGAGTTTGTGTCCCTGATGTTCCTATATGCACTCAAAGAGGGTGGACTAGTCATAAAATTTGACTCCCAAAAGCCAAGTCCAGAGTATAGGATATTTTCATCCTACATTTAGCTCCACTGACTTTAGTGTTACTACTGGGTTGAATTTTGGCCATATGTACCAAAATTTCATTTTGAACACTACAGAATTTGACCTGATGAAACAAATAAAAAGCCTTGAACTAAAAAGGAAGCCTTCTAAAACACTAACTGTGCATTTTGCTTGTCAAAGAAAATGCTTACTAAGTTGTCATGAATACATTGAATGAAAGCTACTTCTCAGTCTAGTGGACAGGGAAACAAATTAGGCAGGAAGTTAAACAATCCTGAAATGACAGTTCTAGATCATCCTAGTGTAAATGGGAGAGATTTGCACCAACACAAGAGACTGGTACAGACTAGTGCCAGCAGTAGGTTGGGCATATCTTTAGCAATGGTGTGTTTTCAGAGCTTTTTGCTTCTTAGGGGGCATATCATTCCGCTGTGGATAGTAATTTAATGTACATGCAAATTCTTTACATTCTGTACTTTGGGAAATGTCTGCTTCTCATAGAACAGAAGACAGATCCAAACAGAAAACTCAGCCTTCTAAGTTCAGGGTTCAAAGGGAAGTGCTTAACATGCCCTGAGCTGCAACCTCACTTGTTTCTATTAGATTTTTAATTGGCGTATCAGTGTATAGATGATAGTTCTCATTGTGGGCCAGCCCTCCTTTCCTTATAGTTGTCTTTGGTGGGACTTTTGTGCACTTTTCTGCCAAGAAGGGAACTTCAGTTCATACAAATTTAGATAACCAGAGTTGTAGTATTTCTTTGTATTGTAGGAGTCCCTAAACCCCTCAACTGAGGCTCAGACCCTTGCGTATTAGGTATGATGAAAATGTCTTCAACCATTTATAATCTAAACATTAAAAATAGACAAGAAAGCAATAGATGCTTATAGGTGAATGAGTGAAATAAAGATGAAGGACTAAAAACCACTTGCATGCATGCTTAAGTGTTGTGTTGAATGTAGGGGCACAGACTTATCAGGCTTTTTTTGTTGCCTGAATTTATCTTTTTGTACTGTTAATCCACAACAAATGCAAGGTAAAGCAATTTAATGTGAATTTATTCCATACTGAGTTAAATTAAGTGACGTTACCTTGCATTTGTCATGTGTTAGATGTGTGCAAACAGACGTGCTAGTGTGGCTCACCTGATGTATGGTAATGTGGTGCGTGTGAGCTCTCAATCTTAAGTGAGTTGCCCATGATGACATGGGAAATTGATAGCAGAACCAGAAATTGAACGCAGATTTTTCCTTCTCTCAATCCAGTGCCTTAACTGTAGTAGGGCAAAGTATTATCTGTTGGGGGGGGATGATTGTTTTGTTTGTTTTTTAAAGCCTAGGACTATAAGATGGTGTGGAGTTGGTCTTCCTACCAATCTTTTGAATAATTGCAAATGCCCAGTCACAATTTTAGACCTGTTTGAGTGCCAGTGACTTAGGGAATATTTGTTATTTCCCACGTATTCCCTGAAATTATTGTTCCTCCCTCAACTGCTGTCAGCAGTAAGGAATGACTTGAATAGAAGAGCTGTGTAACTGAATGTCTATCTAACTCGACTAATTGAATTGATAGTATGAAAGCTAACCTAGATTTCGTAGGCTCTGTTGTAACTTTAGTGTCTTGTTTTTTCACTAAATCTTTGTTCCTAGAAATCAATATCTGAACTTATGTCTTGAGTCTGGAGTGGGGTACCACTTTCAGCTTTAATTTTTTTTTTAAGGTGCTTGCTTGAGGAAGTAGATGCCAAAGTAAACTTCAAAGGAACTCCAGACTTCAGTGTTGGAAGATTGAAGGGAGAGCAAGAGCTCTCTTTGGGTTTCATGAGAGATAAATGGACAAAGTAAAAAACAGCTACCAAAATTTTACATAATGAAACAGGAAAGGCTTTTCTTTATCACCCACAACAATAATCAGCTATTTTCAATTGTTCAGCATGGCAGAAACTCTGAGAGCAAGTGCCAAACAAAACCATGGAATGAGTTGGCTTTTTCAGCATTATGAATATACCTTAACAGCATTATGAGTATTTTAATGTAAATTAAGCCAGCATTGTACCATTCACCTTTTGCCTGGGCACAGTACCTGAGTTTTAATTGAATATTTAATTGAATAGAACATTATTAGCTCACAGTGAATCTCTGAGCTTATGCTCTCAGTTCCACCCCAAGAGACAAAACAAATGAGCAAAGAGGGGACAAAAACCAATAGGAAAACTTAAAAGGGAAAACAGATTCTGGAAGATTCCCATGTCTCCTGAGTCGCATTTTTTTATCCTGAGCATCCTTTTCAAAACAAGATCCTTCAGCTATTGTGAACGAGACTTCAGGAACAAATCTGACTTTCAGCCCAACCTGCTGCTCCCTGTCCCTGTGAGAAGGCCGTGTGTTCTGGAGCACTGAGCCTGGGATCAGGAGGGAGGCAGTGCTCTTGGGCTGCAGCCTGAGGCCACATTTACTGTTGAGAGTCAGCAGCAGCAACACCGGCATAGTGTCTTCCTGCCTACTTCCTTGACACCTTCACCCTCCACACATTCCTATGCCAGTATGGTACCTAACCGGACGTGTACAGCTCTGCAAATAACTGTGTTTGGCTATAAAGCAAACCAGAGAACTATTTGGCTAAAAAAGAAAAAACCAAAAACAACTTAAAAATAGTTACATGGCATAACTGCAGAGCGGTGCAGAACAGGAGCATGAACCCCGGCTGTAAGGGGTTGTGATGGCTGGAATGGTTAAAGCATGTTAGTGAAAAACCACAGTTGTTTGCTCTGTGGTAGTGGATAATGACTGCTTGTTTGTAAAGAATTAACACCTTGTGTCAGTCATCTCTAGTCTCTTCCTGTGTTTTGTTCCCGTCTATAAAATGAGATGATGATAACCCGTGGGTAAGAATGTTTCAAGATTTGATTGTCATGCCAAGTTGTGCTGCAGAATTGTGCTGCTGAACTCTGCCACAAACATTTGGCCTCACTGACTTCAGGTGTAATGCAAAGTTAAAGAAACATTGGGCCACATTTTTCCTCAAAGGTTAAATATTTAAATTAATTTTAGGACTGCCTGGCACTATTGATCTGCTCTCAGGGTTTATGTGAATGAAGCTTTTCCTGAGTGGCCTCTCTACTTTTACTGCAATTTTGGACACCTAGAAGTGCTCTGATCTGAGATGTGCTGAAGGAAGGAGGTAACTGGTGTCTCACTGATGGTTCCAGTGACTCCCTCCCAGTTCCTGGGTTCCATGTGGACCATGGGGTCACTTTATACAGCCACTGGCAGCCATAAATGCTCTTGAGTTTCCTGCTAAGTGCTTTTATAATAAATCAGTCTCATGCTTGCTAATAGCTTTTTGGCTGCTGTGTCTACAAACTGGTGCCTTCTCCAGGCAATTTTTACATGCCCTCTGCAAAGTTGTCAGACTGACTGCTGGCTCTTAAAGAATCAACCAAGCCTTGCTCTTGGGCTCAGAATTTCTCTTCAGTACTGTTGTAATCTGAAAGTTTGCTGCAATTAGTGCAAATACACAGTGTAAGAGAGAAAATAAAAGGCTGTTCTCAGATGTCCTGTAGAGTGAACAACTGAAACATGAGTGCGGGATGAGCCAGGAAAACTGGTGTTTTTCCCTGGCTGCACGCCATATGGAAGAGACAGTGCCTTGGAAGGGAAGGAGCAGAAAAGTTTGCCATTGGCTCTGATGAATCCCAATCCTGCTTCTACTGAAGTTGTTGGGAATCCTCCCATTGTCTTCAGTGTGAGCAAGAAAGGATCTTAGGTGAGGATGGATGACTCTTTCCCTACTTGAATGAAGTCTCTTGCCTATTTATGGGCCTGCTTCTNCCTACCTATCTTTTTTTTTTTTTTTTCTATTGTGTGTATTTTTTGTATGTTCTGTTGGAAGGTGAAGCCTCTGTAGAAGGGGATACAAAAACTGATTTTTAAATAGTAATAAACCAAAAGAGAATTAAACTCTGCAGGCTGCATGCATTCATTTCCTGGAGACGGAGAGTAGAGACCATGAGTGCACAGAGAGACAGCCTGTATTTCTCCTATCTCGAAATCTTCCTCTTTTCTGAGATAGTTCCTGCCTTTGCCCATTTCCACAGCTCTATATGAAAACCCATAGTGTGGTGGGCAGGTTGCAACATTGTGTATCAGGATGGCCTTATTTTGACTAGGAAATCCTTTCTCTGGTGCTGTGCCATGAGATTTCTTACTTTCTTTTAGCCTAAGTGGATGGAGTAACAACGTATCTATGTGAAATTCAGTATTGTCCGCATTGAATACCTGGAAGGCAGTGAAAATAAAAATGAGACAGAATATATAAATATATTTTTGTTATGCTTCTGGCCTGCCTACCTCAGGTGCTAGGTCATTAGTCAAATGCACTGTGTTCTAACCCAACACCATTATATTCTAAAGAAATAAGTGAAGTATGAGGTGAAACTTCAGTAAGCCTTTGTTCCTTCCTGGTCTTTTTGCTTCCTTGTGGTCTTACCAGTTTGAGCCTTAACTTTCTAAAAGAATGGCAAACTCATGACCAAAATAACAACAGGGGTTTTCCCTATTCTGTAAACATACTTAAGGAACAGAGTCTTTGCTTTTGTAAGTACATGTAAAAAAAGTCCACATGCGTATATGAGTCATGAAAAAGGCTATCTCTGCATGCCTATGGCATGTGTGCAAGCCAAAGAGAAAATAAAGAGCATTTGCCTTTCTACACAGGAAAGAAAGGGCAACTTCCCAAAATAAACAACTCCTCCCACAGCCTTCAGGCAAACACCTGTGGAGAGAGAGGTCTTTCACAGTACCTATATGCCAATGGTTTTATCTGCTTTCAGGTCAGCTAAGAAAATAAAATCCAGAGGTGAGAGCTCTGCATTGTAAATGTCCATGAATCCTGCACTTTTATGAGGAAACACTAGTAGCTCTACTGAAAGGTTTGGTCTCTGCTTACATGTTGAATTACAAAGAGATGCATTACAAAATGGGTCTCTGCCCTGCTTTTATGTTGATGACTCCAATCCTAGTCCCAAAATCCTACATAGATAAGAAAATATGTCTGGGGTTTTTCTTACGTGTACAAGTTTATAACCTTACTGCCTTTCTGTTGGTATGGGATATGGGTCACTTGCTTATAATGAGTGGTTGTGCTATTTAGATGTGGTGTATTTTGCGCAGGAACTGGAAGTTTTGCATATTTAAGTGCAACTCTGTAACCTCATGCTTTCCACAATGGAATCTAACTCTTACTTTGATAATATTCCGTGATTATTGAAGTTTAAACAGCAGAGGTTTGGGTTATCACTTCTGTTTGACTATGAAATCAGCTTCCATGGTGAGTGAAAGACTGGTAGAAGGATATTTAATAATCCCATCCAATTCACTGGAAGTTAATTTGAACAGATACCAGAACAGAAGTCTTTATTCCCTTTGACTCAAATCTCCAGATGTTTTGGTGCTGCCTTTTTCATGTTTCTCATGTGCAGATAAACCATTATTGCTAGATTGGCATTTTCTAACAAGAATGAATGTTGGTTTATCTGACTGCTTAGCTTTGCTAGTTACTGCTGTGCACAACAGTGAATTAAGAAACAAGAAAGCTACAAAGGTACTTTTATACCTTAAAAAAACCAACCAAACAACACAACACATTCTCCTATTTTTCTTCCTGCATTAATGCTTATTGGTGCTTTTCATCTGAGTCAGCACTACACATGTAGAACTTCAGAACATCTTAAGACCTTCTTCCATGCATACCCTCTCTTCATGATTCCTTCCCCTTGAATACCATTTCATGAGGTATGTATTGCATGTCTGAAGCTTTCAAAGCACTTTGCAGACATTAATCCTTTCTGCCTCTGTGACTTAAGTAGTATTAACATGGGAAACTGAGGCAGAAGCTTGCCTAAGCTCAAACAACAACTCAGTGAAAGAATTTAGAGTAAGACTCCTGCTGGTGACTCAAAGACCTATGTGTTCTCTGAGTAGATCACGGTATCTTTCAAAACAGCTTCCCTTTCTCCACCCTTAAAAATGCACGCTCTGTTTTTTGTCAATAGCAGCCTGCGTCTGTAGAAAAAAAAAACCCACAACAGTGCAAGTGGGGACTGAAACATCTTTAGGCAGCTGTACCTTACGCCTAACAATATTGCTGCAGTTTTACGGTATCTTGCTAGGAGACGCACCCATTGGATAGCAGGTAAAAGCAGTGTCTGTGATCCCAGTACCGATTTCGGAATGCTCCAGCAGCGGAAAGAGCTAAAGGCTATGATCCAAGCTGAGTCCTTCACAACAGCCACAATGGGCCAGCGTGAACACAAATGTCTATGGGCAGTTGGGCCCGTCAAAACTGCTGAGGGAATTGTGGAAAGGCACGGGGTAGTTTGGGACAAAAAGGACAAAGTGTTGCTGTTGGAGAGGTCTCAGTGTGTGAAATTTCTTAAGTCAGTGATTGCCGAGAGTATTTAGTGCTAATCTCTTAATGCTAGAAAAGTGTAGCTGCAGTGCTTCTCCCCCAGTAAACAATAGGACCCAGATTGCCCTCCTGAGGCCTCTATCCTTTTATTACAGCCCACACAGAAAGCTCATCTGAGAAGGCACTCTTGAGTTAGTAGAGCAAACTCTCTGAACCAGTCTGAACCAGTTCAAGTATCGCATATGGTTGTTTTGCTTCTGCAGACTTCCTTGTTAGTCCTTGGAGGCTGTGGCTGGCATTTACTTAGCAATAGCTCATGCTGTCAGATTGAAGGGGGAGGGGAAGCCTCTCCTTGAACATGTCAGCAGGGGGATGCAACAGTGCAGTCAGATACTTCTCTCTATCGCTCCACAGTGGCTCCTTTGTAGTCACTGTCTCTGTCTTGATTTTTGGTTATACTCAGCTCAGTTTCATAAACTCAACATCTGATCCTTTTTTTGCAGCCCTGATGTTTTTTTTCTTCTGTTCAGATTGTTTCTAGGTTAGGAGCAAAATGTATTTATTTCTGACTCCTACATCATTGCTTATAGAAGGCTTTTTACAGGTGAGACACGCAGTTATTTTCATGATCCAGACAAAGGCAACAAAGGAGTAAGAAAACCTGCTTTTGCTGGAGTTGCAAGTAACGTTTGATGCTTACAGTTTTTTAAGCTTTAAGCACAAATTGCTCTAATATTCTGTTCATGGTGGATGAGGCCTCGGAGCGCACTATCTTCATTCTCGGGCATCACAATTTATGAAGGAAACAGAAAATGGTTTAGAAAAACTGGTTTTGAGGAAAAGTTGGAAGAATTATTTTGGTTTGCCTAGAAAGAAGAAGGGGGAAGTTATGGGAACATGACATATGCGAGGGCAATGGTCAACTTTTTCCATTTTAAGCAATCCATGTTAATTTGGCTAGGAAAGGATACTTATATTGGAAAGTTGATTTTGCTTACTCCCCCCCGTATCTTATTTTGTAAGGTTAAGTAATAAAGCGTATTCGTTCTTTCATGGGAGGTTAGGTGAACTTTTGCCCAGGAAGATCTG
Organism: Pandion haliaetus; assembly: GCA_013401275.1. NCBI lineage: Eukaryota > Metazoa > Chordata > Aves > Accipitriformes > Pandionidae > Pandion > Pandion haliaetus. The sequence goes on along the minus strand of VYZV01043829.1, from coordinate 54,116 downwards.
AACATACTTGGCTGTGGCCAGAGAAGGAGGGTGGGTTTGATGGCTTCTTGCAGAGTCCTTCCAGAGCTATGCAGCTGTGGTTGCCTCCCTTTGCACAGCATGCTGTGCTGTATGTTGGCTTTCTTTTATTTTTCTTCTTTAAGAAAACTCTCCGTACACTTTGAATTTTTCCACAGGTGAAAGAGTAGAACAAACAAACAAGAAAGAGCAGTTGACAGACAGGAGAGAGAAAAAGCAGATGTTGTTCATACTGGAACCTGTATAAAGTAAACAGCAGAAAGGTACCAGCTGACAGCTGAAACTGGTTTATTCTGAGTTTAGGGAGGATGCTTAACATCCCTCATTCCTAAAAATAGCATATATATTCTCCTTTGAAGTGTTTGTGGATGTGTTGTGGTACATGTCTGTGTATATACCTACAGACTTTCACATGTAAACTCTGTGAGGATGTAGTTGCAGAGGTATCGGCTTGCTTACGGTTTGGGTAGCTACTTTAAAATCAAGTCCTAGGAAGTAATGTCAGGTTTAATCTCTAAAAGTGTAGCAAGAGCAAACCTATTCCCAAACAGCAGAAAGAGTAATTGAGTCTGCCTTTGACAGCTGCCACCTTGCATCCTATTAAATCTTAACTCTGTGAAACTGCCAGGCATAAATCTTCCCTCATCCTGGAGAAAGCTAGAGATGAAAGAGAAAAAAAAACATGCTTAGAAGTCAGTTGTGGAAAAGACTTTGATCTTTACCATTAATGTGAAAGTTTTTGCATTTCTCCCAGATTCCCCATTGTCCTTCTGTGGATGAGAAACTCAAATTGTTTGCTGGAACTTGGCTGGGTGTAATGAGGAGTGCAAATTTATCTTGTTACATAACAGGAGAGAGCTGGGAAGGTCTGAGAGTTGTTTCCACAGAGCCTACTGCCCAGACTGCAGTTCCTGGATCAGTATGTAAGGAGGAGGTGCTTTCTGTGCAAGACGGCATGGAAGCATTAGTTAGTCTCACGAAATGAGCTAAAACCAGTTAATTGTACAGGTTGGCAGCACTCTGCAAACTCTTTTGGACAGACTGTGCCTCTGGATGCATGTGTGGCTCTGCAGTTTCTGACTGAATGGAATTTGTCCCATAAAATCTCTTATGAAGAGCTATTACAAACAGGAGGCTGGATTCAATAGCCCTTATTAAAAATTCTTGCTTACTCCAGTTAGCCTTGCCTTCACAGAGAGTAACTGGAGAGCATAACGAATGTAGTAGCTGAGTGTCTGTGCAGACAATGAGCATAATGCTATAAGGCAGACATCTTAGCTGGTGAAGTCGGTCAGGACCGACATGCACCGTTTGGGGTTGGTTTTTTTTCTTTTTTACAATCTGGCTGCAGGTTTTTTTAATCTGACATTATTAAACAAAATTTACTGTAGTGGTAAATCATATTGTTAAAGCGTGAATCACACACAAGTGTTAAGGCTTATGGTTTTATGGTTTCGTGTTCAGTGGTAGTGCTGCTTAATTGACCTGGTTTCCTCATTACCCCTCTGTCGTGCTGGTACATCTGGTTTTTTGTGACTCCATTGTGCAGACGCAGCAGGCAACATGGCCGTAAAGGGTTAAAGTGTGCGTGCTCTGGTAAGAAAAGGACAAAAAAGTTGGGTTGGATCAGCACCTTGAGCCTGCTTGTCACACAAATACCTGTGGCAGCCTGACAGAGAGCACTTCCAGGATTGGAAACATCTGGGAGTGGAAGGGAAGGACCACTGCTCCATCCAGCCCTGCCCCAAAAAGTGATTCATCAAACACTGAATACAACATGAAGCTTCCTGGCATAGAAATACTTCTTATGTGTTCAGTGTTTTCCATGTGATTTCAAAGCACTTTAAAAGAAGGGAACTTCCCTGTCTACTTCTGAGAAGGAAGGTTTGATTGTACCTCATGTAACAGAAAGGAAGGGAAAGCACAAAGAAGTGAAGCAGGCAGATTGGCCAAGGTCAGAAGGAGCTCTGTGGGAAAGCCAGAAATAGCACCTTGTGCTGCAGGCCTGTGCCTTGGCTACAAACCCATCCGTTGGCCCAGGCCACCTTTGAGAGCTCATTGTCGAACAGGACCAAGTGTTCAGCTGCTTGTTTTTCACTAGTGTAAAACAAACAGAAGCATTGCTGACGACTCCAGATGCTCGTGTACAGTCGCTGGCATTGCAGTAGCTGAATACCTCTGCCTGTTTGGAAACAGAAGCGTCTATTGTAACCCATTTGAATTGTCTGCAGAGAGGCTTTGTCGAGGTGGCGGGATGCCTGCAACGTAGTTACTCTAAGCATTTTCGGGCTGTTTACCTTGTTTTTCTGTAAGCAGGCACAGCTCTTAGAGCTTGTGGAGTCAAAGGAGAACAATTGATTAGCAGAGGCGAGAATGTAAGCCTTTGATGTGGAGGTGCACGGCTTCCGTGGCAGCGTGTACCCTCCACGCGTGGTCTCTCTCTACGGAGCTAGAGGAACCCAAAGGGAGAATCAGGGCAGGAGAATTTAGTCCTTCGTGGGAGTTCTCTAGGGGAGACGGCAATTTCGGGTCCCTGAAGACAAACACGTTCCCTGCCACAGTCAGCGGCTCAAGCCTAGTTCCGTGTGGGGAGTCGCCTCTCCTGGCCCGGGAGTTTCCTGCGGCTGGAGGGGACGGGCCCGGGGACACGGAGCTGCGCTTCGGGAACGTTTCCCCGTGTTCCTCCCGAGCCAAACGGCCCCGGCGGTGCCGAGCACCCATCGCTGCGCCCGGTCCCGGGACTCCGGGGCTGGGGACCCCCTGCGGACGCGGCAGAGCGGCGGCGGGTTCCCGGCTGCCCCGAGTCCTGCGCCGCGGCGGCCGCCCCTTCCCCTCCCGGGACTCCCCGGCGGGGCTGGGAGCCGCCCGGGGGCGGGCGGCGGCGGC
>VYZV01043829.1:11424-50623 GCA_013401275.1 Pandion haliaetus | reverse complement strand
GCCCCCGCGCGGAGCCCCTGCGACATCGCCCGCTGCTCAGGTAGGAGCGGCCCCAACCGGCCCCCCCCTTCTCCGCCTGCCCTCCCCGGGGCATCGCCCTGCCCGGCCTGCCTCCTGCCGCTGGGGGCTGGGTTTGCCTCCGGGGTGGGGGGGGTCCCCTGCGCACAAACAGCCCCGGGCTATGGCAGCACCCGCTGTGCCCTCCCCCAGGAACGGAGCGTACCCGGGGCTGCCCCCCAGCCCTCGCCTGTGCGTGCACATCTGCCTCCCAGCTGTGCCTTGCTCCGCCCCTACAGCTTTGCCATTAGTGCCAGAAAAGGCCTGTGCAAAGCCCTGCGCCCCCCCCCCCCCCCCCCTTGCACTGGTCACTGTAGGGCTCTTCAGCTGTGTTGCAAAAGGCTGAGGTCTGGGCAACTAGAAACTGCAGAGATGTTGGTAGGCCATTACTGTGCGCCACGTTACTGCTGTCTAAACAAGCGTCCTGCTGCTAAACGAGCGCTAGGGTGAACTCGGGTACAGCTGAGGGGAAAGAACTTGGAGAAAATGGGGATTGAAGGGAGGACAGTAAGAAACGGAAAACCCCAGACACTGGATTACTCCTGGATAGTCAGGGTGGGAAACAGTTTGCCAAGAGAAGAACTGTAGCTGAAGCCTGTTTCAAGGAGAGGAGATGTCAGTATTGACTGAGGCCAAAGTAACCACTTGCTTTTTTTCAACTGTTTATTTCTGAGCCCCTCAAGATTTACGCACTCCACTGTCCCTCAGGATTGCTATCCTCGCATGTAAACGTGTTCCCCCGCACATACGCCCTCCCCTTTGCTTTGCTCATTTTTTGCCTGCTTCTCCCTAAAGATGAAGCAAAACAAATGTTCTGCTGCCAAGACCCTTACTCAAAACAGTCCTGATCAGGGGAGTTACCTGACCTTTCAGCCAATACACCGTTTGCACATTTAAGGGGTTTGGCTATTTTTGTGTCTCAGAGCGGGCACCTTTTTATTGTAGTCGTGTCCTGCAGCTCCCCTTGGTTCAGCTTCTCTGGCTGACCCTACGTAAAGTCACTGCACGGTGCAGAAGACCCTGATTTCCTGTCTCTAACTCCCCTTCTGTACTTCCATTTCACATTCCACTGATGGCTCAAAATGGCTGCAGATAGGCAATCCACACGGAGTTATTGCCAGCTGTGGGGTGGGATCCAGGTGGACAGAGTTTTCAGGTGTGGATGCATACTTGTGCACAGCATTTGCAAAAAGTAGGGTTTTTTTTGCTTAGGACAGGTAATAGATACCTACTTTCTACTGCCATAGCTTTTACTGTGCTACAGTTTCCATTTTAACTGTGTCAGGAAAGAAGGAGCTAGCTTGAAAATCTTGCAATGCTGTTGATAAAAAATCCACACGGCTGGGAGGGAGTCTGTGCTACGAGCGTCCATCCTTATGCACCTTTGTTTGGGTTCTGGCTGAGGAGGAACTTGCACGAGTCAGTGGCTGCGCTGCCTCAAGTGTTGCTCAGACTTAGCCTGTCCATCATGCTAAAGGAGTTTGCTACATGGCTGCAAAGAGGGGCTGGGTAAGAAGAATGTCCCCAGGTTGTTTTCACACCAGCTGGAGTCTCCTTCCATCAAACCTTCCTGCGTCAGGAAGATTGAGGCAGAAGAGAGACAAATAGGCTCCTGGGAGATTTGGGATGGAGATTCTCATAATCTTGTTCATGTCTGTTCAGCACGATTGAAGCCGCAGCCTGTGTATCAATCGATACACTAAATGAAGTCATTGTGCATCCCCTGGACTCCTGCCCTGAACCTGGGTTTTGTTTTGCGGCCTCATCTGATTTCTCTCTCATCCCTGGCGGTGCTTTGTGCTCTTAGTTAAAAATGTTTATGTCAAAGGGAAGTGGGGGGAGGAGTACATTTCTTGTCTGCCTTGGTAGGATTTCTGGCAACAACTTACGAGGGAACAAGCGTCTGTACTTTGAAGGCGGTTCAGTGATATCAGTCTAGATCTGTCCCACTCACAAGGCACGTGTTGTTTTGAAGTACTCATCAATGCTTGGTATTTTGTATGCCTCTTTTTCCTCTCAACAGATGCTACAGCTGCCACAGCCCTCGTCCCTCCAGCAGAAGTCAGTACTTCTCAGGAGGCCAACGGGGAGTTTGAACTGGCTGATACCTTGCCCTCCCGGAGCGAGGCAGCTGCTGTGCAGCCCGTCGTTGGGATCAGTCAGAGAGTGCAGATGAACTCCAAAGAAAAGAAGGACTTGGGGACACTAGGTACAAACCCAGGATCATGTGATGGATCCGTTCCTGTAATTCTGGCAGGACCGATTTGTTTTGAGGCTCTGGAAGCAATGCTATAGCTGGGTCCAGTGCCTCTAATTTTGCCTCTTTCCTTTCTCTCTTCGCAGGGTATGTGCTGGGGCTGATCATGATGGTGATAATCATTGCCATCGGAGCTGGCATTGTCCTGGGATACATCTATAAGAGGTCAGTGGCTATTCTTTGTCCAAAAGCTGGTGTAGGCATGAAGTAACGTATATAGAGCAGGAATGTCTGAATACCTGCAGACCCAACCATATCCCAATGAAAAGGCAGATAGAAGCATATGTTTTGATATAACACATTGTGCTGGTCGCACTGAGCAAAGAACTATTTCAGAGTTAATCCCGTTCTTCTCCATTTCACCTGTCAATGTGGTATTCTGTCCCATTTCAAGTTTCAAACTGCCCTCTTTATTTTCTGTTTTTGTGTGTGTGTGTGCACCCGTGCCTTGATACGGCTTTCTCAGATGCATCTGGGGAGCTGAATTTTACGTAAGAGCTGGAGAGAGCAGGTCCCAGGAGCCCTCACAGAAGTGTCTTTTGTGATCAGAAAGTGAACAATCCTTCTAGCAGGCCACCTGTCCCCTGGTTTCTCTAGTCCAGCTAGCTTTAGAAGACAAACAATTGGCAAATTCTTTGCCACTGGTGCATTGTATCCTATGAAGCTGAACATCAAGTAGCGCTTTTTTTTGGTCAAAGTTCATTTTCCCAAAGCTTCTGTATGCTTTAAGGTCAGTTTTGATTCACACTTAAGTTATGATTTGTTCAGCCACTTCGCTGTGGTGGACAGAAATGTTTCTAGCTCAGCAGCGTTTGAAGTTAGTGGTAATAGCAAGCAGCTTAGTTGTAGGAGACAGGGCAGCATTAACAAATAGCAGTGAGTGTCGCTGCAGCAAACGAAGGCCCAGGCTCCCTTCTCTGGGAGGGTTTGTTCCGTATTTTGGCTGTTTGACAGCAGTCTGACACAACCAAGCAGAAGGAGCCCTTTCCCAAGCTGGGACATGTCCTTATGTAAGTGTTTATAATAAATGCTGACAGAAAAAAAACAGAAGGAAGAGTGTTACATAAGGGGCAAAACACAGAGCACTGCTTGTCGAGGAATCTGATTTGAGGTGTCACTTCAGAGAATGCTGTCTCGTGTGCTGGCAGGAACGGCAGCCACCGCTGCATGCTCGTAGGCAGCTTTGAAAAGCAGCCAAAATGCTTATGTGCTGACAGGAAACCCCAGCAGCTCTGCCTGGTTGGGATCACAAGCCCCGTGACGAATGAGTGGTGCCTGTCCCACCTCACTCCTCTCTTCAGTGGAAGAAGCAACAGACCAATTTGTCCAAATGCAGCTCTGCTTCTTCAATCCCAGAGAGCTCACAGCAGGTGCAGTGCAGGTTTACTGTCTCTCTCTTCTTGCCTTGCTCTCAAAATTGCATGTGCAAGCTGGCAGGTTTGGGTAGGTGTGGTGAGAAACCTTTAATGGGTTTAGTAGCTTTTGGTATACATAGCTTTTCTGGAGACAACATGCTATTAATGGCATCCATTTTTAAAGCAATGCCATCCATTTTTAAAGCAAGGCAGTCCTTCCTCAGTACAAATTACAGAGGTGTCGCCTCCCTTAGCAACAGGCTGAAGACTGAGGTAGGTTTGAGGAACTGGTTGTGGTATTAAGCTGTTTGTTTGCTGCAGCGGAAGAAGGCAGGACCAGCTCTGAAATGAGCTTTAACACTTCCAGGAACAGCTTAATTTGCTACACAGGTTGGTTTGTTTGCTGCAACAAAAGGCAGAATCTGTCACCACCTCTGGGATTTGTTTCTATCAGTCAGATGATGCAGGTTACGGAAGCTCCTTTCCACAGCAGTGGGCTCTGTGCTGTCTCACTGGTCCCCGGGGCCTGCACCAGGCAGTGCTGTGGGACTGTAAGGTATAAGGAAACATTTGTCAGCTCCACGGTTTGAAGGAGAAGCCTGGCTTTGGAGTCATCATTTAGCAATAGCAATGTCAGTAAATAAGCCAGTTTATGAGGGAGGGACAGACTTCACTTGGCTGCTTGTTTTCCAAGATGCTCAGATGGGGTCCTCTGCTTACAGTAGGGAAGGTTTGTGGCCCTTTGTATGTAGCTGAAACATCTGTTTCTTCAAGAACCGAGTCCCTTCTTTTCTACTATATCATCTTTACTGACACTGCCTCCAAGCAGTGGCACTCACCCCATGCACGTGTTTTGTTTTTTTTTTTTTAATCTAGGGGGAAAGACCTGAAGGAAAAGCATGAACAGAAAGTTTACGAGCGTGAAATGCAGCGTATCACACTGCCACTCTCGGCGTTCACCAATCCTGCCTGCGAGCTTGTAGATGAGAACACAATCGTGGTGCACACCAGCCAGACACCTGTGGAGGACACGCATGATGGCACTGGCCCGCTCATGGGGCAGGCGGGTACTCCTGGTGCCTGAGCAGCTCAGGCAGGAGCGATACAGGCTGAGCAAAGCCTCCAGCTTCCCACTGTGAGTGCGGGGGTTGTGTGCGTTCATTTCTATTTTGTTTTCTTTTTGATGAAAGCCAGATGAAGGTGATGCAGAGGGACAGAACAATGGGCTATTCATCACAATCTGTTTGAGGGGCACCATTCAGTGCATGACCAGCTGGGGACTGGTGTGGTGGACCCTGCTGCTTCCTCCCACCTATCTCCATGGTGTGCCAAGGAGCTGGGGGGGGGGGTGATGGGCCAGGCTCACAACTGGCCACAGATCCCATAGCCCGGAGCGTGGTCTTGGCTTCCTCTTTTTCTGTTCCTTTCCTGTTTAATGGTGTGCACTGTTACTTAAGTTTCAGCCTGGAACCCCAGGAGGGAGCAGTACTGCAGGGACTGAGGGGAGCTTCGCGTCAGACTTAGCTAGATAATTACACTCTGATTATAGTTCCTGCCTTTTTGCTTTAGTGGCTGAGAGCTGGAGACACTGTCCAGAATCCTGCTACTGGGTTAGGCTTTTTTTCCAAGGAAGAGTTTATTTGAGGGATGGCTTTGGCCAGGAGCAGTATGTTTAGCCCCAGTGTCAATTTGGAAAAGCTCTTCTCAAGCTCTTGACAAATCCAGGTCTTCCAGGGCTGTGGCCACATCTCCCTTCCTCTGTGGTGCTACATGCACAGCCACAGTTGTAGGTGTCCAGGTGGTCTGTGCCTCCTGCTCACTTACTTACACAGATCAGGAGACCAAAGGCCAGCAGTAGATAGTTGTGGAGAGGACAGATAACATTCTCTTCCGAATTCCCTTGGCTTTCTACGGAGCCGGCTCTGGACAGAGTGGCCAAGCCAGCTGTGGCGGTCACCCTGACCATGATACAGCAGCTCTTGCTCTAAGGACGGGACAGGGCAGCTGCTCTTTCAAGATCCCAAAGTTATAGCATGGCTTCTGGCCCAGCCTCCCTTCACACACGCTCAGCTTGTGCAGCAAGACTACTTGCTTACAGAGCCTGGCCCTATTAGAGAGGTTTTGTAACAACTTTTATTAGCATTTCAGGGGGTTTGGAAGGGATGGTTGCTGCACTGTCTCCCGAACAGCACGAAGGCAAGGCCAGTTCAGGGAAACATCCATCCCCGCCTCAGGGGATTCAAGCCATTCAAGTAAGTTTTCTAGCCATCTGCTTTATAGCTGTGGGCCTAACAGGGAGCAGCACGTGGCAGCAGGGGTTTTAGCGTTAATGTTTGATTCAGAAAAGGGAAACGTTTTATTTTTAAATGCCTTTGAATACCATTTCTTTGTAAAATGTTTTAAATACCTCATTATGAGAAGGTGCAGATTCTGCTACCTTGTATTAAAGCTTAAAAAAAAAATAACGCTCTGTAGACCTGTGTGGACTGTGGCTCTTCTGTACATTCGTCCCGCTACAGCAGCACCCTTTTGCCTGTTGCAGACTTTGAATTGGGGAGAAGGGAAGATGCCACTTCAGGTTGCCAGGCCCAAAATGTAAATCCCTACTAGCAGTGCCTCCACGCACCAGCACTGACAAGGCGCATGGAGCTTATCTCCTTGCTGCCAGCAGCTGGTCTTGGACAGGGACACTGTTCCTGAAAAGCAGCTGTGGACGTGTGAGCCGTGCCGACTAAGCAGGCTGGCCTGCGAGAAGATGCTCTCAGTTACAGCCCCTTCCTGCACTGACACTGGTCAGTTCTGCTTTGGTGCTGCTCAGCAGCAGCTCCATCCCTCGGAGCCTTGCACTGGAAAACATGAGGGAGACAGAGCACAGCAGGTTACAGGGGACACTGACATAGCTAGCATTTTTGTTCAGCTGTTGCCTTAACAAATGCCCCTTGAACTACATACTTCAGAATAAGAGGTTTCCAAGAACAGGCTGTATTTTTATCCCTGGATCAGAAAAGGAAAATGGAGAGAGGCTCCATGTTCTGCTGACTCCTGTCCACCCTTAAAAAAAAACCCCACCGACCGCCAACCAGCCAAACTTGACAACTTCTTCCATTTCCATCACTCCAGGTAAATAGCACTATAGAGCACTTGCACTGCGTCCCTGTAGTTCTGTAAATGTGGCAGAGCCCTTTGGCTCAAGAAAGGGAGTTCTAGACGATACCTGATCGGTGCAGTTTTGACGTCACTTTGTCACAGCAGTAGAAACCAAAGAAAGTTAAAACTTCCTGCTTCATGTAGCACAGAGACAACAAAGTCTTGTTTTCATAGCATACGGTTACTGCTTTTTAATTTAGTTAGAACATGGAGCTGTGCAAATCACAGTTCATAAGCCCCACCCACAGATCACCCAGGACTCTCCCCTTCAGGGGTCCCCTCACAAACCAGCCTGGGAGGGAAAGAAAGGGCAAATCCTATTAACAGTCCTGAATCCACTGGACCCAGTTTAGAGAGGCTCCTCCACTGACTCACAGCACAGGGAGTCCCCAGTGTTTCTTAAACACCACTACACAGACTAAAAACACCCCGCCCCACGCACACCTTTTGTGAGGTGATGGCTGGTCCCATGTTATTTTATGTAATGGTTTAAACTCATGGGTAGGGGGAGGAAATCAAAGTAACAGCAAAGACTAACACCCATTCCCCACCATTCCATACCACAGGGAGGAGGGGAGAAAGGAGCACACTAAAAATCCAGTTTAACCAAGATGTTTGTGAAACTTCAGAGCAGGACTTGAGCGAGCTTTTTGTTCCGTTCTACCAACCACATGAGCTACTACAGCAGTAGCTTTCTTCCTTCTCCCACTGAGGGAGGAAGGAGAGAAGTGCTGGAAGAAAATACACCCCCACCCACCTCCCCATGACTCCAAGTCCCTTTTTCTCCCCAAAAGCAGGGAATGACCCTGAGGAAAGTTTCTGCTTGGAGAATCAGCTCAGGTGCTGCAGCAGCAGCTGCAAGAAGGACCTTCAAAGGGAGCAACTTGCACAGCCTGCAGGAAAGGATGAGGTAATGGCAACTGAATTATTAGTTCTCCAGCTGCCACTCCTAGGAGGATGGGACATTCTCCAGCACTTTTCTGTTCATGACAAGTCCATCCTTTAAGTAACCTTGAGCATGTCCCCCTTTGCCATTGTCCATACACAAAGTCTGAGTCGCTTCAGACCTTCAGTTTTCTGAAGAGCACTTTCCGCCACCCTTTCTGTCACCTCATGTCCACAGGCCAAGAGCTCAAGCAGCTTCAGCGCTCCAGGGACGTCCACAGCCAGTGCCTAGTGCAGTTCTACACATTCAGGTTCAAATACTTTCACCAAGGTTAAGGTTCTTGGGCAGGCAAACGCACTCTGCAGGCTCAGGGTCTGAAGATGCTCAAGTGGCTCATTTGCTGCCTGCCTTGTTCACCATCAGGAAGGGCAAGCAGAGCTCAGTCTTAGTGTTTCTAGGCAGGCTTCTGGAGGTATTCAGAGACAGAGGAGGAAAAAACCCACAAAACCAAAACAAAAATTCATACGCTCTTCCCCACAGACAAGGTATTTCAGGAGAGCTGCCCAATTCCTGGGGCTTTTCACTCCCTCCCCCGATGCACACTGGAGGCCAAAATCTCAGTGGGTTGTTCTGGAAAACACATGCACATACACACACACGCTGTCCTGGTGGGGCCTTTTGCTGGATGTCCAATTTCCCCAGCTTTCTGAGCAGGGTAGTCTGTGGGAGAAGCAGTTCCAGAAGTGCTGGTCCTTGCCCAGGAGAGACTCCTATAGCAATTCCCTCCCTGGCAGACAGGCCAGGGTGGCTTCACAGCTTGCAGCCAAATTCTAAGGCACCACAGTAAAGAAGCCTGAAAAGGCCAGAGAAACATTTCTCAAGCCAGAAAAATAGTGTTGAGCAGCTTTCCTAGGTGCAGTTGGCAGGAAACAGCCCTTTTTGCTTCTGAAACGTGCCAGAAATCCACAGTGAATCAGGATGTCCAAGAGGAGGGATGTTGGGTGGGGAGAGAGAAGCAATGCAGCAAACGCACAGCGTGGTGCCCCATTAATGCCCTGGAAGTGGCTGAAGTGCATCTCCCTCCCTGTCACTCATCTCAACTCCAGTGGAAGTGGTGCAGGCAGCAGGATGAGCTGACTAGGTTGTGTTTTCAGGTAGCTTGTCACGGTTCAGTCCATACTGCACACCCACGTTGTGGTCCAGCTCCTCCAGCTCAGATGGAAGGGGGATAGCAAGTTCTCCCAGGTAAAGAGAGAGAGCTTCAAAGGAGTCTTCCAGCTTGGAAAAAGGGGGCCTAGAAGCAGCAGTGAGGAAATACGAGTGGGAAAGAGGAAGCAGAACGGCATCTGGAAAGGCTGAGCCAGTCATCCATCCAGGCCACTGTCCCATGCACAGAGGAGTGAGCAGGGACATGATTCCTCCCCCATTCAGCTTCCGAGACTGCAAAGATCCCATCTGAGCTACCCATTTTTAAAGCCAATGACCAGGGAGGTCCGGCTTTTTCCGAACCCACTTGGCATCAACACTGTTCTGAAGCTACAAGTTTCACAAACGAAGTATTCACCTTTCAGAGCTGCTGCCAAGGTCTGCCCCCTACTTTTTGTACATGAGAAACCCTGCTCCTCCCTTACCCTCTCCATCTCAGAAATTGTTCCAGAGACCTCCACTATGTACAGCGGTCTCTCTGCCAAGGTGAGGAGTCTTTAGTCTCTCTTCATGTGGAAGCCTTTGAGCATTCCCACAGAAGGCTGGAATACAGCCCTCATCCACCCTCTGTGCAAAGCAATCCTTCCACTAAGAGGATACAGACACATCTGTCAGGCTTACAAAGAGGAGTCCTCCAGACCCCAGACCTACCTGCTCTCTGGTTCTAGTCTGCAGCAAATAGCAGCCAGAGGGAAAAAGGCTGGAGGGCAGTCAGCAGGAACAAACTTCTCCCAGAACAGCTTGACATTAAGGCCAAAATCCAGTGTGCGTGGGAGACAGTCCGGGTCAGCATACACCTGGCCTATGATCTAGGGAAAAATGAGAGGAGTGCTTAAGTACAGCAACACTTCCAGAGTGTTAATAAACAGGGAACTTCAGCATCAGGCAGGGGCTCCTTCAAAGTATTAGGGTGAAAAGCAAAGGGCAGAAACGCTGTTCCTCCTTTCCAGTGGGGCTAGCTGAACAAGGGAATGAGCAAGGCACTGCATACAGGCAAACTTCACATGAAACTTTTTCAAGACCTTGTGATGTGGTCACTGTTGTGAAGGAAGGCCCAGACGCCTTCTCTTTCTCCCCAGGGTCTCCGCTAAGAGATGCAGGATGACGTGCACCTCCCAGAGAGCTCGACAGCGTCTCACTGCTGGGTCAGCTTCTCTGCTGTATGCTGCTGGGGATGATGCAGCCCCTCCTGATCGCAGGTAATCAACACAACCTGCATCACCATACCATCTCTCCCCTCTCACGCCACCAGCAAAGCTCCTTTCTCCATGGAGCCTGTCCAAAACGATGCTGTGAAGTCAACAGCACCACAAATTCTGAGTTGCTTTGTTCCTGGCAGATTCAACCCCACCCACAGCCAGAGGGTAGGGGCAGAGAGAAGAGCAGCCATAACCAATACCTAGGAGGTTGCAGGCAAGAGCCGGTAGAGGAAGGGGCTGGGTGGAACAGAAAGAAGCACTGCCCCAGCACTCGGACGTCCCAGTGCTCACCACTACCCTGCTGAGGTGCACTCACCACCTCCAGCACTAGGGCACTCAAAAGTGTAGTAAGAGGGAAGGAACCCACAGCGGGAGCTCTGGACTTGGACAAGGTCAATGTCAATACAAACTCTCACATGGGGAAGAGTATTGGGTTTAAAGCCTCATCAGGTATCACAAAAAGGGTATTATTTATAATTACCCAGGCTTTTCTGCGCCAGTAACTCAGCAGGACACCCACATCCTGATAGTGGAACGCCCATTATGTATTTTGTCAGGGTTATTTCCTTATCTGTTTCGAGTGTGTAACTTCTTTCTTCAGCATCTTTATTTTGGTGTCAAATGTCTGTATGCTACTACCCCTTTATTTGTCTTTTTTCTACTTGAAACAATTGTTTTAATCCCCCATACAGATTTTTCAAGTTCCTAAATCTATCACTCACAACCACAACATTCTCTGAGAGGAGGGCCAAGTGTAAACAGAGCTCCAGATGAGGCCACAAAGATTTATGCACAGATATTTCCTTTGTCCCCTTCATCCAAACACTGAAGATGAAACTGTGCTGGTCTCCCCTGGTGTTTCTATAACTGCTGTGTTATCCATACACATAACACCCCACCTTTCATCTGTATTTCCAGTCTTACACACCTTTTAAACTGAAAATATGTCGCGGCTTTTAAGTGGTGCTCTTTGCTCTGCAGACAGAAAAGCCTGATACAAGAGTAAGACGGTGCATTGGCTCAGAGATAAACTAAGCTAACAGACTTCAGGGTGCAAGCTTCATTAATCGACCTGCAAAGAACTTTCAGTTTCCCCTTCTTTGAAGTGAAATGACACCCTCAGTGGAGGGCCTGAATTTGCTGAGATTATAAAGCTGATTGTTCTTTTAATGAGGCAGTAGAAAAAGAAAAATAAAAAAGTATCACAGTTTTAGGGAATATGTCTGCTTTCAAATGGATAGCAGGGCTCAGTCAGAACTTGTTGGACTTTTTTACAGCTTCTCTCAGTCCAGGAGGAACCTCTGTATTTCTTTCAGTCCAGGAAGAAACTCCCTCTGGGACTAAAAAGTAACAAGACAGTTACCTTCCTTGAGGAAGCAGAGGGCACAGTAATCTTGTACTCCCAGCCTAATTCACCATGCTCTTAGGTCACAGACTGCACACTCAGACACAGAGAACCGGCTGATACAGCACGTGCAAGGACATGGCAATGGGGAAGAAGTCCATTACAGATGCCATGTAACGTGCTGGTCTTACCTCACAGAGAACAATCCCAAATGAAAAGATGTCCACTGTCTCATCGTAGCTCTGTCCTGCGGGAAACACAAGACATTCAGCTCTGTGAAAGGCAGTCCCCATCCAGCTATTCCAGGAGCTGCCAGTCCAAAGCTTAACTAAGCCTATTCCCTGGAGGGCCCTAAAACAGGAGACAAAGCAAGGCTTAAATCTGAGCAGGGTCAGTTGCCCCAGGATACGTATGCCAACTGCATCTTCCTATACACTTCCATCACATATTTTAACCCCGCTTCTTTCTTCTGCTGGGGAATTACAGGACAACACAGGGAAGGCCGGTGCATCAGAGGTCTGAGCAAATGCTAAGGATAACTATGGAAAGCTTCTGCCCTTTCCCATTGATTGCTGTTCTAGTGCATCTCTACAGTGCAGTCGGCGTTCAGCTTCCCCAGCAGCCAGCAAGTGCCCAGTCCCTGCTGCAGTGACTGCAGAGATAATAAATTACATGCTAGAAGTGCTTTGAATCTGGGAAAGCAGACTGGCTCCAGCATGCCATTCTCTGCTTAGACTCGCCCCTCCCAAGCTAGTATCTGGAAAACAGCCTTGCTTTCAGAGGTGATGTCAGACTACGATGCTCTCGCTGTTCTCCTGACAAATGCCAGGTCTGAGACGGGCTCTGAGAAGCAGCCTCAGACTCCAGTAGGGCCTGTAGGCCTTGAGAGAAGGAAAACAGAAAGCAATATGGAGAAGAGTAGAGCTCGGGGAGAAGAGCCCAGTCCTCCCTTCCCTGGTAGACTATGTCGGACAATACTGATGTCACGGCCAGCCAAACTGCCCAACGTGGTCAGACAGACCTACTCATTAGGAGGAAACCATATCCATTGTATTTCACCCTTACCTCAACTCCTGCAGGGGCAGTTTTTCCCCTAAGGGACATAGTTCATCTTTAATGCAACTGAAGGCTGCATGCCAAAAAACCAGATTTCCCTGCACTTGGACAACTCCCACCCCAATCCTGAGGCTTCAGCAAACCTGGCAGCAAATGGCTTCTCCCTGGATCTACGCAACAGCACACATAAGCCTCATCCTGGAGTTTAATGATTCCCTGTCTCAAGGGGCAATTCCAAAGCGTAAGGCTATAATAGCAATTGATCTCGGGTTCGGTCTTATTTCAGGCCTCTTTAGTCTTCCCTGTTATCTGGATCATAGCAAGTTCAGGTCTGTTGCCCTCCTGAAGAATCCTGCTGTCAAGCCAGAAACATTACCTCATCTGGTACAAAGGCTTATCAGGTCAGGTACTGCAAAAGAAGTGCAGATAGGGTACCTGTGTGTATAAATAAGCTTGCATATCAGCAAGTATAAAACCATAGGCTCTAATAGGTTTGATTGTTACTAGGACCCAGAAGCTTTCAGTAATCCTATCATCCCTACACCTTGTCACAGGCTGTCTCCTCACCTGCACCCTGGTATCAGTATCTTACCATTTAGCATCTCTGGGGCCATCCAGTACGGGTTGCCAACCACTGTGTAGCGCTTCTTCCTGTCACTCTTGCGTAAGGTTCGTTTCTTGGCAGACGGCTTCTCCAAAGTGGGCTTTTTTCTTTCC
Organism: Pandion haliaetus; assembly: GCA_013401275.1. Lineage (NCBI taxonomy): Eukaryota > Metazoa > Chordata > Aves > Accipitriformes > Pandionidae > Pandion > Pandion haliaetus. The sequence goes on along the minus strand of VYZV01043829.1, from coordinate 37,398 downwards.
TCCACAATCAGCCGAGACAGACCGAAGTCAGCCACCACCACTGTCTTATCCTACACAAGGGATTAAGTACAAACCACTGGTTCCTCTCAGCTCCTTTCAGGAGCAAAGAGGCTGCAATTCCTGTTCACTATCAACTACACTGTAAGGGTGACTATCAAGGTCTCCTGCAGCCAGGTAAGTGTAGCCAGCTGTCTAGACAGGTGTAAGACACCCAATTCACAATCCCAACTCATAATTTCCTCTCTTCATTGTCTTATTTCCTGTGTGGTCGCTAACACTAATACCATCAATTTGGTTACACTTGCCAGGGCAAACCTGGACCTTTCCTTTCAGACCTTCCTATTCTACCCAGCCAGGAATTAACCTAGACTTTCATCCTGGGTCTTTTGAAGCCCACATAATAATCTCATATTCCAGCCACGTGAACAAGGGCAAGGCTTGAGGGAATGAAGCTACACAAAAATCTTGCGACCTAGCATCTCAAAAGAGAGAGCACACACATGTGCACACACCTGCACACTTGTCTGAATCTTGAGTGCCAATAAAAAAAAAAAGTCATCAAGTGGTTAAAAGAACAGAAGCAGCTGTAGAGAACATTTCGTAGTTCAGATAAGGAAGAGAGCTGTACTAACTCTCATAATGTGACTGTTAATAGGAGATGCTACCACAGGAAAGGGGGTAAGAGAACAGAATGACAAAACGGTGAAAGTTAGATCAGTCTGGAAAATCCTATGTGAAGATGAAGCTCCCTTGTTTAGGGCACTAAAAGCCACTCTGAAATCAGTTCCGCCCTGACAAAAGAGGGAACATCATGTGGAGAAAACCAAGGGAGGAGGATGACAAGGAGGGGAGCAGCATGCTGTGGGGAACAGAGGTGCAACTCACCAACTTGATTAGGCAGTTGTGTGAATTCAGGTCTCTGTGTATGATGCACATGGAGTGCAAGTAAGCCTGGAACAGAAGGAGAAAACTTGGTGTTAGGGGTTCCCAGGTGAATATTGTGTCCCTTCACATTTACAGACCTCAACAAACAGATGCTAGTAGTCAGGCAGCATGCCCAACCCCTCATACAGCACCCTGCTGAAGCAGCTAACCCTGGCCCTGGAGGTTTGCTCTGTGACGAAGGGACGGGCCGACTCACCATTCCAGAGGCAATTCCTTTGGCAAAGCTGACCTTCTGCTGCCAGGGAAATGGGTCCTGAAAGACAAGTCCTCAATGGTCAGGGACTATCTTACCAGCCAGCTGGTGTCCAAAATTCCTCCACAACGGGACTCTTAGAGCAGTCAAAAGAGAGATGATACGGCCCCAGGCGCTTCCTGCCTCAGGCCACCCACAGCTAAGAAGCAGCTTTTTCACACAGCTCCAAAGGAGACAACAAGCACCATAAGGCTGGTACAACCAACAACGCACTGTCAACCTCATTGAGTAGAGGTCTACCAGGCTTCCATACTCACCGCGTTGCGGAGGAAGTCCTTCAGGGTGCCACCCTCAATGTACTCAGTGAGGAGATTCAGCTTCTTGTCCTTGTACAGTACACCGATGAACTTCAGCACATTGGGGTGATCCAGGCTGCGCATCACTTTCACCTGGGAAGCAGAGACATCCCACCCCAAAGAAGAGAATGGAACAAGTCCTGACAGATCCGCTCTGTGGTGACAAGCACCCCAATGCTGGAGGTCCCCTCCAGCACTCAAACCCCAACCTTAAGGCAGTCAATTAACTGTTGCCTCTTCATTTTCACACTGTGCAATTAACCTGATCTTACTCTTTCAGGAGAGCACCCTTGAGTGCGGCTAACTTTTAAGAGACAGGAGCTCTCCAGGGCAGCTATCTGGTCTGTACTGCATGTGTCAGGGCCAGAATAGCAGCGTCAGGTGTTTAGCAAGCTGCCTTTAAGCTAAATCTGACTTTGAAAAACATGGTAGGCAACCACCAAGAAAATAGTTTAGCTTAAATACAGCAGGAGTCTTAAATATCTTACAGATATAGGCCCTCATAATTTGTATTTATGCACAAGGCTCAAGGGATAAATCCTTTATGTATTGCACAGCTCAATTTGCCTCAGACTCAGACTGTTTTTATCATTGAAAAATTAATGAGCTGGGAGCTGAAGCCATGTCTATTGCTCAGCGTGAGTCACACTTCACTGCAGCAAACATTCAGCTCATGTCAGCTTTTCCCCGTGTGATGTCTCCCTCCTCAGTGCCTTGATTCCTGCCAGGTTGCTGGCATGATCGCTCTCTCTCTGGAGAATATGGAAGAGAGTTCCACCACAGAACTGGCTCAGTAGCTTTTTGAAATCTTGCTCCTACCTCTGTCAAGAAAGTCTTCTGTGTTTCTTCATCACAGCGAATCAGCTCCTTCATCACCATCACCTTTCCTGTTGCTTTGTGAGTCACCTGGTGGAAACAGAAACCACAACTACAGGCAAGGTTCAAGAATACATAGCTCCAATGCTCTTGCAACTCTTCTGAAAGAGAGGGTAACATTCCCCTCCATCCAGAGAGGAATATAGATGGGAGAAAGTTCAGAGCCAGCCCAGCAATCTGCAGAAAACTGCGTAAAATTTCTCCTTTCAGAATTCAGCAAAGATTCTGTACATGAAATAGAAACTACCTAAAGCTCACAGAGGATCACACCAAGAGATCGACAGCATCCCAAGAACCAGAGCTGAAGTCTCTATTTTAGGTAGCATAGGGCTGAGCATGCATACAGGCTGTCAAAGCCTCTGAAGGCATCAGTTCCATACTTGTGCATGACTCAAGTTCCCTTACAGAAAGTACTTGCCCAGCGTGATGCTCACATTTTGTACACAGACCCTAGCAACTACATTCTGTATCAGCAAAGGAATCAACATTCACTTGCATCAGAAATCAAACCAAACAACCCAAAAGTACATTACTACACGCTTTGGTTTTATGGGGACTCTGAAGCCTGATGGTTTCTGATAAGCTTATTAAACTTACTCATGTGCAAGTGGAAGCGGAACTGGGGTGTACAGGCTGTTCAGTCAAGGCAGGAAGGAGTTATTTTACCATGCTCCTTGGGAGCAGTGTATTGCTACCTGCAAGGAATGTCCCAGAATGGTGGCAAACACACAAATCCACCATAAACATCAGGTAATAAATTTCCTGGCTTTCGACATGGAAAGCATTTCCAGTTCCTCAAAAGCTGTTTGTCTGTATCCAACCAGTTCCTGGCATTTTGCTGTGTTCCAGAGGTTTCTTTTAACCAGCTCTGCCTTGCTTGCATAGGGTGCATGAGTGAGTAGAAAGGGTCCAAATTCTGACGAGCAGGTTTTCCTGGAAATCCTCTCCCCTTCAGTTGCTTAACTTGCACATCTCTGTCTCCCTAAGATCTCCAGGTAACTAAACAACCACCTTCTCTCTAGGAACAGAAGGGAACTATTCTGACCAGATACAGTACTTGTTGCATCAAAACTAGTCAATCTGAAACTCAAGAAAGGTGTCACTTTTTTTGCCTCGTACCCTTTAAAATAAAAAGCCTTTCAGAAAACCTCCAGAACTGCAGTCAAGAACACAAGACCCAGCTGTAGCATTTAGGAAGCTTATGAGCTCTTGCAAACACTGTGGCACACTAGTTCTGTTTGGAACCGTGGGACATAGCAAGGCTGATATAGGTGGAATACAAATGCATGGAATAAACACAAAAGAAGCAAGAGTATAATATTCTTCTGCTCCCATCTGAAATCAAGCATCCATATACAAGTAGCGAGCCAGGGAACACTACACATTTCAGCCAGGGACATGAAAGCCAGGAACACCTAATACCCAAAGATAAAGGGAAGTGAAGAGACAAAGACAAGACAAGGCTAAGTGGAATTCTTAAGCTGACATACCAGCAAAACTGAAACAAGTGTCATCATGAAACTCCAAGAGGGCAATTTTAACTCCTAGAGCATGCACCAGAACAGGATGGCTATCAGGTAATTTGAGCAGAAAAGAAATGCCTTTGTGCCATTAACTGTGGGGACGCAGATGACAAAAGCATGCGACAGAGGAAAGGTTCCGCTTACCTGGACCTGTTATTTCTCTATGAGCAGAGGAGAAGAGAAATATGCTCATTAGTATGGATCAAAAGCATTGGGTTTGTAGTACTGGCTCACCACCTCCCATGGAAGCACAAGATGAATACGGTGACTGGACACCTGAAGTTTATACAGGTGTAAGGAGAGAGGTCCCATAACATGGTGAATAGCAACCTGAGTATTGAGCAGCTCACAGCGCCTTAGTAAGGCAGAAGAAGCTGACCCCTGATGCTGTGAGGGATGCCAGGATAGGAGCTGCTGAAGCACCCCCAGTCAAGACCAGAGAGCTTAATTACAAGAGAACTGCTATTAATGGAGATTTTAATTGTGAGAGTCATGCAAGACCTGGTCACTACCACCACACTGACAAGCTGTTTAGGCTCTGCTGGGGGTTCAGAGATGGTCACTACATCAGCCTGGCAAACCCCCAAGCATGCCACACTAAGGGTGGGTAAGAAATGCTGTACTGGGGAGCTGAATGCACCTCTTCGTAAGATGCTTGTAAGAGGAAGTGTAGCTTGTTCCCCATTCTCCCCACCTCACCCAGGTAGTTGCTGTGACACAGGCACTCTGGAGCTCTAAATCTAACGCAGGAGATGAGTATGTATGGCCAAGGTTGACATTTGAAGGGGACAAAATCAAAATTGCCTGCAGCCAGAGACACTCATGGTCAAGGAATGAAACAGAGAAATGGGTCTCACTGAGCAAACCACGTGAGGTCCAAGACCGATCACTATCAGCAGGGCAAAGGCCACCGAGACAGTGGCAAAGGATCCTGAGATAGGCAGACAGTGCTGTCATCAAGGTAAATGATGAATGTTTGGGGACCTCCCTCACCTTGATTGCTTGTCCAAAAAATCCTTTTCCTAGTACTTCGCCATGAATCAGGTCACAGGGCCGGAAGATTTGCTGGGAGCAGCTAGAAGAAGAACGTAGGGATTCAGAACGACTGATGTCACGGCTCAGAAGGAGCGGTTCCTTTGGAGAACTGGGGCCAGGAGACTTAGAAATGCTGTTACTTCGCCTAGAAAACAAAGGAGACAGGAAGATCAGGGAAGCTGCTAGGAAACTTTTGGTCCAGCATATCCCATCATTAGCTCCCGAGGGACCAGTTTATAGATATGCTTCAGTGCTTTTCATCTCTCAAAAGCCAGATGCTCTCCCAGCACCACGGAAGCTCTTTACAAACCTAGAGCAGCTTCCAAATCAGAGCTGCCTAACAACAACACATCTCCTGCACTGTCAGTCAGAGGTGGAGCTCTGTGAACAGGAGGAGGAAGCTGTGAAGATGCAGCACTTGCTATCTCTAAACAAACGCTAAAATACTGGTAAATGACTAAATGAGCAACTGAGTGCCCCCGTCTAGGAAGACAAGATTTTTCCCAAGTCCCAGGTCTCAGCCGTATTCCCTTTAAGGACACATTCTTCCCCAGCCATTTAAGGGCGGTAAAAATCTGACCTTTACATTTTCTAACTGTAAAACTTAGTAGCTTTTCTATGTTAAAAGTAGAAGTCCTTATTTTTATTAAGGGAAGTCTGCCATCCTGAAAGGGAATGGAGAGAGCACATGTCAATACCAGGATCTAAAGCTCTCAACTGCTTCACCAGTGGTTCACACCAAGGCTCATAGCTGAGCTGAGTCACGTCTCTGCAGTCATTTGCAATTGCAAGGCCTAGGCACAGAGCAGCCCAGCCAGGTAGCACAGGGCAAAGGCAAGCTAGGTCAGAGGCAGCACTTCCAAGTCTTTACCTGAGGGAGCGCCGTCGGAGCGTTCCTTCCAAATTCTCCTTGATGTCCAGTGGAGACAGGGAGCGTGGGGAAATGGGTGGCTTTATGTGAGTGGGAAGACGGGAATCCAACCGAAGCCTGTCTAAGCGCTGCGAGACAGGGTCGTGCTCTATCAGCAGCTGAAGTGTCTGGCTTGTCTTGCGAATCAATTCCTCCACCTGAAATCAAACCAAAGGACAGGATGATAGCAGACAGGAGGAACACAAATGACAGGAGATAGAGGAGACACAGCAGAACGCCTCTCAGGAATCAGAGTAGAGAGTTCAGTGAGATCACTCCATAGTTGTGGTTTAGTTGCACGCACCACAGCTGTCTACCAGACATATCAAGCTAGGAACATAGAAGTTCCTTACGCTATCCAAATCCTCTTCTTTCTGGTCAGCCACAAGTGACCTATACAAAAAAAGATGTGGACAGGCTGGAGAGGGTCCAGAGGAGGGCCACAAAGATGATCAAAGGACTGGGAAGCCTGCCATATGAGGAAAGGCTGAGAGAACTGGGTTTGTTCAGCCTTGAGAAAAGGCTTAGGGGAGACCTTATCACCGTGTTCCAGTATTTAAAGGGTGGCTACAAAGAAGACAGAGACTCCCTTTTTACAAGGAGTCACATGGAAAAGACAGGAGTAATGGGTACAAGTTACTCCTGGGGAGATTCCAATTGGACACAAGAGGACAATTTTTCACAATAGCAATCAGCCATTGGAATAATCTCCCCAGGAAAGTGGTGGATTCCCCACCATTGGACACTTCTAAGATTCGGCTGCGCAGGGTGCTGGGCCATCTTGTCTAGACTGTGCTTTTGCCAAGAAAGGTTGGACCAGATGATCGTTGAGGTCCCTTCCAACCTGGTATTCTGTGATTCTTATGAAACACTTTTTCTTTTTCTGAGAAGTGTTCAAAAACTACACAAGCTTCCATCCTAAACAGTGCTGAAAAAAACAGCTTTGCAAAAGTTACACGGAGGTTTATCTGAGAGATGTCTGTTGTGCTCCTAATGTTCTCTTCAGCATCAACAGTAAATAAAACCCTTGCGTAGTGAAGGTAACGGTGGTCTCACTATACTCTTGCAGCATCGTAAATACCAAATCAAATACTTTTATTGCAATGGGAAACTCATCCCTAGGATCAGCTGACCCTTTGTCTATTAGCAAGTGCCTCTAAAAGTATCAGAGCAGTGGACTTCACTAGCAATACATGAAAAGCCTTCACAGCCTCTCTGTCCTCTGAGATGTCACAGCCCTACACTTTTCTTATTACCTCCCTTCGCGTTTGAACGCCACAAAATCAGAACTGCATCCTAATTGCATTTCCATCTGTTACATTTTCCTCTTCAGCTGGAAGGGGTAGCAAAGCTTGTCTTCATGTTTATTCCTACTGTGAGCGCGAGTATTATGTACACACGCTGTATGTAGGGTGGGAGAACAGTGCCAAGAAACAGAAAAGCTGTAGGAAGGCAGATGAGAAGGAGGCTTCAGAACACAACTCTACCCACCTCCTCCACCTGTAATGTACGAATAGGAGCTCCATTAATCTCCAGGATACGATCTGCAGGGTGGATGGCGTTTCGGACATCTGGGCTGATGTGCATCCTGTTAACTCTAAACATGGGAATTATAGTGTGTGGGGGAAGTCAGTTTAGTCAAAATTATAAAAAATTTGATCTCTGATGCTTCCCTTCATATTGGTATTCTGAAATAAAACAATGCTAATCTACCAACACAGGTAGCTACCCTTAGACCAAGTGCTTAGGTCTGAGCTGGTTTGGGGAGAGCTCTTCATTTTCCCAATGGCAAAAATTGTTAGTCCATTACAATTCACCAAATGTTTTGCATTCGGTGAAGGAGACAGCACTGAGAAATAAAGTTATCAATTAAGGTCATCACAAAAGCAAAACGGAGACCAAACACAAATGGCTTAGTTAACGTATGTCCCTGTTGTGCTAAGACAGATCCCCTGCACTGCAGAATTTTTACCTGCTCCCTCTGCACAGACATGTACCTTGCACACAACCTTGTCATACTCACTCTTTCACCTGGACACCAGTGGCATAGCTGGAGCAGCCACCTTCAACAGACACGGAGAACCCCCTCTTGCCATCAGTAGCTGCCGGCATGGAGATGAGGGTCAGCGTGTAAGGCAGCTGCTCACGCAGAGACTCAGTGGAGTGTTTTTCTATCATCGGTGTCAGCACAATCTGGTTATGGCATTTTCCACTAAAAGTGAAGAAAGTCATTACGGCAGTGTCCTGCCTCCCCAGCCAAACTCACATTTCTAAGTTCTCTCATTGACCATAAGCTATAGTTTTTAGTGCTTACACCATTCCTTCCACCCTCCCTCAAAAGGCAGCTTCCTGGCATTCCTTAGTGTAGCATTCAGCTGAACCATGCTGAGCCAGCTAAACATGGCTTACACATATAGCAGGGAGCAACTCTGTGGCAAAGCGTGCAGCTCCGTCTTACCAGTAGAGAGTGGAATGTTGCACAAGTGCGTAAGTGTCCCCATCTTCAATGATCACTTTGCAGCTCATACAAGCAAAGCACTCGGGGTGATACTTGTATTCGCCAGCCACCTACAGACAGAAAAGGGAGTAGCTTAGTAGGGCCAAAATCCATCAGCAGATGCAGCTACTGCTTTCCTTTCCAATTAACGTGCTCATTCAGATTTCAAAGTCAAGAGGCAGTTTTTTACTGGAGAGTTTTATTAGCCCATTCTGCCTTTCCTGAACCCCATTCTTAGCACCTTGTTTGCAAAACTTCTCTGAAACAAACAGGTCAACGCACAAAGCAAAACTCGCATCCCAGGAACATCTGCTGTATTTGGCAGCTGCTCAACTATCAAAAATAGTTGATAGTCTGCTACAGACTAGTAAACAAGATATTAAACCTTCCTGTTCAGTTGCTCTTGGCAAGATAACTAACGTTACGCCTGAATTAATAAAGCTGAAAGGGCTTTTTTTTGGCAGACAGGCAATGCACAAATTCAGATACTTTACCAGCCAGCTAACAGAAAAAAAAAAAAAAAAAAAAAAAAGTGAGCTGAGACTGAGACAACAAAATACCTTTAAAGAATATTTTTATTCACTGATCTGTTTTTCAGTTTTCCTTATGAGAACTTCCTTTATTGACAGTATTTTGCAGACTTCTGCAAGCAATGAGAAATTGTCTGCACTTTTCTCACTACTTCCCTTTGAGGTAGCAATCATATTACCGAGTACCATGCTGCTTTTATTTAGGCCCTAGAAAAACAATGGTTATGTTTCATTCTTGACAGTTTTAAAGGTTAAATATTTACAAGGTTGTGGCACAGGGGAACATTTAGGTGAGCCCCATATTGTGCAGGCAGAGTTCAATGCTTCAAAGCAACTGAGGCTAACACTACTTCAAGACACCACGAGCCAGAAAACCACTCTGGCCACAGTCCAGGTGAGACTTGGATGGCAACCTTCCCCAAAGCCAGAACCTGCTGCTTATCCTGAGCTGAGAGGTTTGACTCCACAGTGCAGTGGAAAATCACCCCATGGAGACACTGAGGCACTGTGCTACAGAAACAGAACACATATCCCCTTAATCACCTTTCTACTTCTCATGCCTGTGCATTTCAGCACCTTACTTTGTTCATATGCTTCAGATCCTCACAACTCCCCTCCTTGAGGAACTGCCTCCGTTCAAAATTAATCTTTATCTAGAAGATGCCTCATTTCTAATCTCTGATTAGAGTAGCAAGGAGACTATTACCTTCAGTTTATTTGGTTATCTGAATAGCTAGGGCAACTCCCAACCAGGTTTCAGGAGTTGGAGACAGGCATGTCCTGCCTCCAGGCAGGAGTCCTTCAGAGAGTCCTTACCATTACAGGTCCAGTCATGAGCAGAGAGCAGCCATGGCAAGATTCCCCAAACTTCCCCCAGTAGTCTTTGTGACAGTACAGCTTCCCGTCTTTCTCATAGTACCAGTTAGTGAGGGGATCCTGACATTCAGAGCACCTTGAAGGAAATAAAGGAACAAAGTTCCAGTTGGCAACGAGTCACAAATCAATGAAAAAGGTCATCTCCTGCATGGAGAAAACAGACATTCAGCAGCAGCTCACCACCAGCTCTTCTAATTATAAATATACTAAGGCCCTCCATTTCCCAATGCTTTTTCAACTGAAAATTAGCACCAAACCCAAGGTTTGTAAGGAGAGGTGGTATCAGCCAATACAAAGGAAAAGACAAGCTTCCAAAGTTTAAAACAAATCCCATCCGTTAATTAAAACACATCAGTAGGTTTACAAATTCTGCCTTACCAATTTTGCTCCTTTGCTTCTCCCTCTTCCTGGATGCAAGCTTCCAGTTGCAGAGTTGCCCAGCACACAGATAGCTCTGCTATGTTTCTACTTAGTGTTTCTATAGCATCACACCATCTTGTGCCAGAGCACCTGTCTCCTCAGCCAGTTTAGAAAGGGGGACAGAGAGGCAGGACCCACTTCCCTATGCAACGCAAAGCCAGTTTTGCACCAACCTTTGTGGAAAGCCTTCCTATTCTTCTGTAAGTAGACCTCTCCCAAAAGGTCAACTGCAGCACTATCCATTTGAGGGAGAGTTTTCAAAGCAGTTCATCCTTTGAGATCCACATACTTACTGCATCCACCAATTAACTGTGATGAAAGTCCTCCACCCCTCCCCAGCAACTGCTCTCCCTTTCCTTCTGCTGCTGACAGTGCTTGAGAAAAAAAACCCACAAGCAACCAAAAAAACCCCAAACAAAACAGTTTCTCTAATTTAATGAAGAAAGTCTCAAAATCCTTCATGTATCAGTGTCAGCTCCCATTTCAACAAGCAACCTTATTAATCCTCTATCCACACCCCTTCCAAGAAACAAACAAAAAACTCCCCCTAAAAAAAAAAAAAAAACAAGGAAAAAGATGCAGCGATTATATTGCAGATATCATTTTAGCAAATCACAAGCAGAACCCGGATCTTCAGGCTTCCTGAACACAAAATAATCCTGCCTCAGCAAGATGCACTGGGCGAGGGAGTTTAACCTCTGCAGCACAGAGGTGTGACTTAATGGAGAGAAAAGGCACAGACAGCAGTTGCATCACTAAAGATTATTCCATTAGCCCTGGGCAGCATGTTCTCAGACTTTAAAAGGAAAATTAGTCTGGTATTGGCCATTTCCAAGTGCAGAATCCAAGGCAGGTTAGTCACCAATAACTGGTTCAAAGAAACACCTCAAGGATCAATGTCATCATCAGTATGATGCTTTCCCAAAGGCAGAAGGAAGAGTTTCTCCTGCCCCTTACCCCAGTGACCATCTCAGTTACTATATTGGAGGGGAACCCACTGCACCGGGGTAGGGGTTTAGGTGTACACGTGCCCTCCTTGGACAGCAGGCCTCTTTACAGCACCAAATGCACTGAAGTCAGCCAGTGGCAGTGGAGGTGCCCTTTTTACACGCTCCCAGGTCTAAGATGAGAGCTACTGTTGACTTCACCTTTCACAAGCTTCCTGAAAGCTTATTTGTGCCAGAGACATTCCTTGTAAACTCCACCAGCTTGCAATGAGCGTGATGATATGCGAGGCTGGTCGTGTTCCAACATGGAGAGAGTTATTTGCTCCATCGCAAGAGATGGCAAAGCAACAAGGTGAAGCTGCTTGTAAGCAGCCTATGGTTTTAGGGGAAAACACACCTCATGAGGTATTTAGTGCCGTGCCCTACCCTCAGGAAAACTGCTCCTTCTAATGTATTTGGCTTTTATAATGTTTGTTCTCCCAGCTGAAGAGCTCCATATCCTGCCCCCCCCTGCCGCCCCTTCCCCAGTGATGGGAAAGAACTCCAGCAAGTGCAACAGGCCCTGCCAGTGTTGTTTGAGGCAGGGGGGAGCAGTAACTTAAGATTGCTATACATGCTACATGCATCATTACAGCCTCAGCCTTGTGGCACTGTCATGGTTACACCCCACACAAGATCTGCAAGAGACCTAGAGGGCATTGCAATGCATTTTGCCTTCAACCACTAGCCTTTGGCTTTCGTTTGCAGTAAATACCCCACGCTGAATGATCAAGTAGGCGAGTGGGAGGGAGAAAAGAGCAAGTGGAGACTAACAGCTAAGATTTCTATCACCTTGTGGCAGGAACATCTGGCTCAGCATGGGCAAATCAGATCCCTCAGACTTATCCGACTTCTGCGTGCATGCCTGTACCAGTGCGTGCTCCAAGAGTGATTACATCTTCAAACAGGGAGCTGTGACCAGACCTGCACTTGGGATGCAGACAGCAGCAATACTGGAGGCTGCTCCACCAGAACTTCAAGACCCAGCTTTCTGTCTAAGTTCTCTCCAAGTAGCTGGGTTATTTATTTATTTGTTTTTAAGCACACCACCTTCCTTTCCTCACCACTCTTCAATTTCATCTTCAACCACTCCTTTTTCTCCCTAAGCAAATGTAGAATTTTTGCAAAAGCAACACAATTGCAATTCTGTTTAGATAGGCTCCAGAGGATCATGTATGCTTGTCTTCCCTTTACCTTTCCCCTACTGCTTCATGGTTTGATTCCAACCTTACCGCACTTTGATCAGTTTGCTTCCATCCGGAAATAAGCACTGGTATCTAATTTGCAACACACCCACAGCAAAATGAAGGTGAGGGGGTGGAGCCAGCAAGCAGTCAGTTCTTTGCTATGCAATTAAACAAATCTGGGCAGGACAAGTTTCCAGCTTAAGGCTCAGCACCCCACCCAGGGCAATGAGGCAACAGGAACAAAGCAACCAGCCCTAGAGAGGCTAAATGCTGGTAATGGGTCTAACTGGCTACTCCGTTAATCACTGACAGCAAGAGGACATTGCTATGGCCCATACTGCCAAGCAGCACCTTCTGTTATTTACCCTGCATTCTGTAATGTAGAAAAGGCTTCAGATTTGTCAGGTGTGGAGAACTGGCTGACAGCACACAGGTGTAGTTTCAAGACCTGTTTCAACTGTCCCAGTGCCTTCACCCAAATGATAAAGGCATCACATGATTGTTCCACATGACTCTCATTGAAGAGATATGTCAGGATTTTATCACAGAATGTACAAGAATTACCACTCCTTCCTCTCCCTCCTCACATTACATGGCTGCCCTTGCCAGGGCTCACGTCAGCCAAGACAGGAATACAATTACTTCTACGGGTATTAAGCAAGCTAATCTTTGCCAGTCACCACAACCAAAAGAAAGGAAGATTTCTTGCTCCTCTGTCTTTTATAGATTAGAAACCGCTAATCTTCTCCTAGATGATTTGCTATTCTTATTACAGAGTAACAAAGCATGGTAATCAAGTTTCTTAGAGGACTGGTAACAGCCATACTCGATGAGTTTCCTCTTGCTGCCCAGCCACCATTTTCAGGGCTGCAGAGCCCTGCTCTGATTATACAGTCCCATACATTATGATTCTTTGCTTCCCAGCCTTGGCTATAAAGAATAAATTACTCTGCCTCCCACAACCATCCTCCAGGAACCCCAGGCAGCATCTGGGTGCAGTGTTCAGCCCTGATGCTCTGTAGCACAGGAGGAGCAGAAGGAGTTCACAAATCACTGCTTGATGGCTACTTGTTTTTGTGGGGGGTGGTAGGAAGATCAGGTCACAACAGGTAACCAGCCTGGTTTTCAGCGAGATGGGAGATTCAATTGATGTGGCATCTCTTTTACATATAAATGAAAGCCAATACCCTCATGGAAGCAAAGACTTCCCTGGCACTAAAGAGACAGATCCTTTTGAGAAGGGCTCATTAATAAAACGCACCCCTCACACACACTGTCAGGCTAGATCAGTTAACGCTAGACAGGCTCAAAAGAGCTGTGGATCCAATCCTGCAGGCAGAGCAGCAGAGAGGACAGTCACGCAGACAGAAAGCTGCAGAATAAAACATAACCCCAGCCCGTAGCTAACCCAAAGGTTTCTCACCCAGACTTGGCAAAGTGTGTGCACTGGCTACATAAAAGACACTAGACAAGGAAGAACAGATGCTAGAAGACAGACTAAGTACTAGAAGACAGAGTGTTTAACCTCTGACTATGCAAAACCACTTCCACACACTTAAGAGAAGGTGTATCTGGCTTAGCGTGATGCCCTACACATTTTACAAATAATGAATGTCTGCTCACTTTCCTTCTTCTGAAAGGAGATAGTTTCAGAAAGTTGCCTAAAGAAGCTTAGCAATTGTGCAGCAGCGTTTACTCCTCTCTTAGACTGTTTTAACAAAAGGCTCCTTACTCCCCAATCAGTACAAAAGTGTTTGCAGGAACAGGATCAACAATGAGCAAATCCGAGCGGAGGGGATAGGAGGGAGACAATGAAACTGCAAGCTGTGCCTTTCCCCATCCATTCACCTTATCAGCACATCAGTGTCAGTCACCATCCTGGCTGTGTTCAGCCCCACTAACAGTTTTCACTGTGGAGATGTAATGCAATCACAGTGGCTGCTCGTCCCTAGCTACCGGCGAAGTACTTGACTTCTTTTCTGAAACAAGATTACTGCACTGCCTCACTGCAGATTACCTCACCTTCTTGAACTCCCAACAGCAGCACCTCACCTCACCCTGTGCTATGCCCAAGCGCAAGCAGCTTTGTAAGAGACATAAGCAGCAGCAGCCATAGTAATCTCATTCCTCTGGCAGTGGAGCAAAGCACAGGGGCGTGGGGTAAAGTGGCACACGTAGCGTTGCCCTGAAAGGGAGCCTGCTTGCCTGGGCTATGCCGACACCGCCTGACGACACAGGTGCCATTCCCTTGTACCGGAGAGCTGTGAAGAGGCTGGTAATAAGAATCTTCCCCATCGCCTCCTCAGAGCAAGGCAGGAACCCAGTCTGAGACTGGCTGTTCCCTGCACACAAGCACTGGACCTCATTCTTCACGCCTCGCACGCTAACTGCTTAGGATAGCATTTCAGGGGGGAAAACGACACTTTGAAGATCCACTGCTAATCCTGCACAAGACTTACCGAAAGGGATCCTTGGGAGCGAAGTAAGCTGGGGCAGACAAGTAACTTCCCATCTTCAACACTGGATAAACCGGCTCAGCCACAAACTTGTCCAACTGCCTCTGAACAGCTCTGTTTTGCCAACATGGCAGCAGCCAGTGCTCATTTAATCTTGCGCTGATTCAGATACTTCACCTCTCTTTGAAGCTGCCCAAGGAATGCCAGGTCTCTCGGCTGCTCATTCCTTTTCAGATTTTTCCTGGCTCCCATGGCTATAACCATCTTCTCCTGCACTCAGCAGCGGCGGCGGCACCCTTGGGAAGGATAGAATAACTGCTAACTGGGCTAGTTGGACATGCTTCTGCAATAGCTCTTGCGAGCTCTGCTGCCTGCTAACTATTGTGAAGTTTTCCCTTCTCTGGACCCACCCAAGGGTGGGAGGGGAGGAGGAGCCATTGCAGGAGGACAGCGTGTGGCTATGGAGGCTGAATAAGCTCTACTTCTTCACAACGGGTGGAGCTTCGATCCAAAAGAGGGGCTGCGTTAGCAAGTGCTGAAAGATAGCAGCTTTTGCCAAAGAGCCAAGCGCAACATGAAACTACTCTTTGCAGCAGTGGCACGTTCTGATGGAGAAGTCAGAGTCCCATGAAGACAACTAGCCACATCTCCAAACACATCACGCTAACGTCTGCTACGTACCTTCCTAAATCCCTCACAGTGAGTGGGGTTACACTACCTTCACAGTACCTACAATCTGTTCATCCTCTTGCAGGAGGTAGCTCACAGTGTGCTTCATCCAAGGAAAAATAACTTTCTTTCCAACACTGTTTTAACAGAGATCATTGCAATCATTTAACCTAATCTTCATCTCCTGAATGGAAGCTGAGAGGCATAAATCAGCACAGAGGAGTACTCTCTCCTGCTTGCAGCACATGTAGTTATATCATTTTGCTTGCTCTGAAGCCAAACATGATCTCTAGTGGCCTAATCGGCTAGAGCTGTTTGCAAGACACTCAGAAATGCAACAAACATACGCTGCTGCACCGAGCCCTCCCATTTTTGTACAGTCAGCAAAGCCTGGCGTGCCTGAACACAGCCCGAAAATCATGCTGTGTTCCAGAGTCAAGAGTACTCAAATGTGCTTTTACTGGAGATGCTCATCTCAGCTGGCATATTGTTCAAGGGACGCTTGGGGCTGGGATGAGGCAGTCTTGGCTGCAGATTTGACAGCTGCTGCTCACTGTTGAAGTAAGCAGAAAGCCAGGCAGCCTTTTGGGTTTTTTTTTTTCTTGTTGGTTTTGTTTTGTTTTGTTTTTTTACTTTTAATAAGCAGCCATCTTTCTGGGGGAAAAAAAAAAATAAAAAATCATAATTTTCACCCGTTCAGTGCAGTTTCTAAGCCTGGCTGTAAAAGTGCAGTGAAGCCTGGTGCTGCAGAGCCCGATGTGGTTGTCAGCTCCAGCACGGGCCTAATTCCTTCTGACATTTCACACAGCTCTACTGGAAGCAGCAACACGGTGAGTCTGTGTCTAGGAATGCACTCTGGTCTCCCACATTCTCTATATGTTGCATGCTGAAAGTGGGCCAGTGCTCACAATCCAATGCTTCCCTGGCTATCAGCACCACCCCACAACACAGACATACCTCCAGTGCATCGCAGAGCCCCTCCCCTGCCCTGTATCACCTACAGACAAAAGCTTTTCCCCACAATTCTGCTGCCATGGGCTGAACTCCCTCCAAGGGGGATTCCACGTGACCTCATAAATCCCAACTCTTCAGACAAAACCTTTGAAGATTTGATCCACAGATGTGATAAGCAGCCAGCTAGTCTGTGAATGAAGCCAGCAGATAAAGCCTAACTTCAAAGTAATAAAAACCACCCAGACAGCTAAGCAACTGGGAAGGGATTTTGTTTGAGACTTCCTTAAAGCCAAAGGACACATAGTCAAATGTCTATTTAAACAGGAAACATCTTATCAAAATGATTTTACTTTTGCAGCAAGCCTCAGCAGCAGCCAGTAAGTTACTTTTTACTACACAGAATTCTCTTGTTACTTCTTGTCTTTTTTATTGTCTCTATGACCTATTTGAGAACACAATAGCTCTGATAAAAGGGCTCTGGAAAAGGTGTTAATGTGTTCATACATTCTAGATCTGAATTCCTGCCAGAACCACAGTACTTCAAAAAATGCTGATGAACAGGTGTGGGGGGGGACACCTTTACCATGTAATTTTATTGATACCATCTCTGAGGGCCAAAATGCACCGAAGCAGATTTCTTTTTCACCAGCTGAAGTCAGTTATCAGCATCTTCTCTCTTGCAAATGCTGACAGCATTTCCACTACAAACATGTACCCATCACAGGGAGTTGCTTTCCTTACTATGGTTTAGAATTGCACAGTAATTTTTGCCAGAAAGAAGCCTGAAAAATATAACTAGCAAATAAAAAGGAAGAAATGGAAAACCTTGACAATGACTTAACATGAAATTTATTGCAAATTGAGTCACAGCCATTACAGTTTTATACCCACAGAAATGCATCACATAACTACTGTGATATTCAAGTGATTAATATCTTAAAACAGCTGGGGTTAGGCTGCACATCTAGACACCCTCTGCACCACATAGTTCATGCTGTCCCATAGCATGTCTACAGACAGATGTATTGCTCAGCGTATCTACCAGCCCTAAGATACACAAATTTATCCTGGCACAGACAGGCACTTTGGTATGTGTGCTACTGGTGTAAGCTGGGGAAGCGGCATCTGCTTGATGCCTGAAGAATCTGCAGCAACTCTTTGTTTCAGCATGGGTGCAGTTTGGAGGCATTCCAAATACTTCAGTAGAACCCCAACACCTCATTGTATTTCCAAGGCACTTACACACAACATGTGGTTTGCTGCTGTTGAAAGATAGTCAGCTCCTGAAACTAATACTGTTTTGATATACACGTACCTCTGCATCAAAGCTCTTGCATATAGCTCTTGAGTAAACTAAAACAAACAGCGAAGTGAACAAAGACATCTCCATCACTGCACCTTACTTCTAAGCAGCAGCAGAACTTCAGACTAACACAGTGATGCCTTTTTGATACCTAACATCACTAAGCACAACATTAGGATGGAGATAGATTTTTGTCTCCACCATACTTGCCTAATGGCTGCAGAACTCCTGAATATGTGTAGGCTGAGAAGCAAACCAAAGAAATTCAACCTATTGAAACTTCACAGATTATATATGGTTTTGGAAGCAGTGACTTCTGACCTGTAAATGCAGCACACACGGCAATAAGACCAGCATTTACACCACATCATCTTCACTCACTTCCTAACTTGCTGCTTTTGTCTCTGCAGACCACTAAACTCCTCAGGGAAGGATCCTGTCTCACTCATGTGGAAAGCCTACCACATACTGGGCTGTGCGAGTAATTCTAATTGCCTTGATAT
The DNA here is from genome assembly GCA_013401275.1 of Pandion haliaetus. Classification (NCBI taxonomy): domain Eukaryota; kingdom Metazoa; phylum Chordata; class Aves; order Accipitriformes; family Pandionidae; genus Pandion; species Pandion haliaetus. Next base: position 19,179 of record VYZV01043829.1, on the reverse strand, counting down.
AGTAATGCTCTGGTAACCATGCCCTAAAGGACAAGCTGCACAAGTCAACTAAAAAAAGTTAGGACTGGAATGCCCAACTCCTCCTTAAATATGAAGGGCCATCATGATGTCCTGTAGCTGATAGATTCCCCTGAAGAATGAGGCCGCTTCCACCTGCAAAGCGCTTCATTGTTCTCTTGGATTTTTTAAACTCTGAATAGTCCTGGTGATCTGTGTACCAACAGGCACTTAGCAACTATTTCTCCCTAAACATGATAGTGAGCTGGTAAATTCCAATGCTGATGGAGACACCATCAAAGAGACATTCCCAGAAGTCTGCAGGATTAGTGGAGAAGAGCTCTCACCTCTGAGGCCCTATCATTAGCTTTCTGTAACTGCCAGAAACCCGAGAAGACAAGGAAGAAGAGGAGATTCTTGTTTCCTGCTTCTACCATAATTCAACTGCCTTTTGTTACTACTGATCTTTCCCCTGCTCTCAAATTCAGATGCTGTGTGTACAAACCTGACTGTGTTCACAGCTGAAAAGCTAAAGGAAGATTCAAAGCATCAAACATCCCCACGTTTCAAATTCATCTTAATACACACCTTTGGTTACATCTTTCTTTGGCAACATTTGAGCTTCATACTCTGTCGCTGTAGATCTATTTGTCCTGTTGCGAGTGGGGAGGAAGCAGCTTTTGGAAAATGAAAGCCTGTGCCAAACAGTCTGAACCAAGAGAAGTGATCCAAAGTCTAAAAAATATGGTCTATGATGAGAAAAAGCTAGGTCCAGGGCTTCTTCAGTCTAGGAGAGACTGATGTGAGACACAACTGCTTTCAAACAGGAAAAGGTTACTTGAAGGGGAAAAAAAGCTTGTTTTCAGTGTCCATTGTGAAAGTGTTTAGAAGAAGTTTATTTAAATTGCAACGAGGGGAATTTCTAAAGGTAGTAGACAAAAGCTTCTAACACTAAGGATAATTAAGTGCTAGTAGACATAGTCTGGGAGACCAAAAACCTACAGTGATGGGAGATTGTTAGGTGACCGGTTTCTTGATCATTCCTAAGACATAGAAATTACTTGCTTCAAACCCAAGTTGAAGTTTAGTAGATATCCTAAGAACCACAGAAAACAGATTTAGAAAATACCCTCAGAAGTCACCTAGTTTATCCTGCAACCCCCCAAACCGGTTTAACTATATACATTCTTAATATATGTTTGCCTGGCTTGCCTTCCCCTGCCCCCAAATGTAAAAAGAACCAAAGTGATTCACTAAGTTTTGCTGAGCAAAAAATATTTCTATAGCACACAAAATATGCCATTCAGTGTAGAAAAATCACATCCTTGTAAGACAATCAAATTACCAGAGTTGGCAAATTAATAGTGGTCTCTTTCTGCTCAGTAGCCCAGAGCTTAGGGCATCCCCTCGATGCCCGGATAACTAATCCAGTTCTGTTTTCCAACCACGGACAATTGTCGCGCTGCAGAGAGTGCACAACAGGCGGGCAACAAGGGGTTCTGGGAAGAATCTACTTTTAACCTTGTTCCACTACTGAGAAACAGTCAGAAGGAGAATTTGTTTCAAATTCACTTCAGAATACCAGTAGGAGATGGAGCCAGGAGTTCTTCTGCACTCTGCCAAGACTGTTCCATTTTTTCAAAGTATTCATTTAGACAAAACAGCCTTCTAGTGGTTACAACACTCCCTGTGTTTTAGTTTGTAGCTCCAGTAAAGGTTAACAGAAATTGAAATGGAGTAACACATTCAAAAAGAGTGCAAGCACCTGAATCCTAAACAATATCAGGTGAATTGATTTAACTCTAGGTAATAAGCCAATTTCTATTGATATTTAAACAAATACATTTTGTTTTATTACTTTAGATTTTTTACAAGTGTAAACAGTTTCTTAACTATTTCAAGACCGTATTTAATTTTAGCCAACATCACCTACTGGAAAGTCAACTTACTGCTTACAATTAATAATAATGTAATTCCTGATCAGTATAAAAAGATTTAGTCAGGTATCAAAAGGTTACACTTTTTAGTCATACAGTTGTTTATATTATTAAGTTAGCATCAAACTATTTAATAATATAATTAAAAAATATACAGAAAGCCATGGTAATTTTTCCTGAGGTCAAGCTGCATTGCATATGCATAAAAATCTGGCGTATTAAGCAAAAGGGAAGTATTTGTCCAAACTGAATTAATAGTTTCTGGTCAGCATGATCTCCACTGCTTTAGACCTACTAATGAAAAATTTTGGATTCATACAGAATTTCTCTGCTTTTCTTTCCTCTTCCAGAAAAAGGAAGATCAGCTTTTCTGCTCTTCAAACTCCTAATGATTTTTCAGTTTTTAATTAACTGGTTTTGGTATAAACTAAATAGTATATTTTTAAATCTGTAATTGTAAAATCATCAGTAATCCATCACCTTTAGTAACTTTTGTTGAAGATATACTGTGAACAGTTTTTCTCTGATGTGGTGGGTTTGGCTTTTGTTTGAGATTTCTGCAGCAAGCCTGCATTGCTTGGCTACCTAAGTTAGATTTATTTTATAGACCATAGTAATATACATCCTCTGTTATTTCATGGTGAGGAAGGAACTGAACCTCAGCTGTCTTCCTTCCTAAAAAGTTCTTAAGCACCCCGCTACGGTTGGAATTCCTACCATCATTTCCAATAATTTTCTTCATATGGATCCAAAAGCATTTTCCACCCGGATGTATTCAACAGGCTTGATCTGAATTAATGGTTTTCAAATAATCAAACCTGGATTTTTAACATATACTGTGTCCTTAAGATTAAGCCATGCAGCTGTATCTGGGTCTTCGAATCCCATCCTACTCCAATTCAAATATGCAATATCCCCACAGAAAGAGGGAATTGTCTTTAATTTCATTTGTCTATATGTGGAAAAAAACCCCCAAAAAAACCCAACAAGAGACACCAACAATGGACATCAAAATACCAGGTATCAATACTTTATTCAAAGGTATAATTCAAGGCAGTATCTTCTATTTTGTAATACGGAAAAAAGTCGGACTGAAAGAGTAAGAACAGCATGCTCTAGGTCAAAAAAAGCTCTTCCAATAATCCCCTTAGGTAAAAGTGATCCAGACCTAGGAAAAAGATACCTTGCCCCTTCTCTCTTTCCCATGCTTAGTGTGGTGGTTGAGGTTCTGTGCAATGTAAGTTCCAGTCCAGTGGAACTGTGTATCAGGGAAAAGCAACAACCTTTGAAAGCGTATGCTATCTCAACAGAATTCAGAGGCCAAAAGTACATTCAGAGTTAATTCACAACAGACACTGTGACAGAAACATCTAAGAAACTTCCTCAGCCAGATCCAACCCATCGGATTCAAGCCTAAGGACCAGCTGGCCAAAGACCACTTTAAAATATCCAAGATACATGAATTGGGATTTGCTTCTCCCTCCAGCCACAGCAAAGAAAATACAGGTTTCAGAGACAAAGCTCCTGTACATGCAGTTTGAGGAAGGAGGGAAGTGACAAAAAACTTAAATCCTCAGAGACACGCATGTACGTCAGCTACTGCCAGTGCCAAGCATGATCAGCAGCCTAGCCTGACCAAGAATAAACAGAGCTAACGAGCCTGGAGCAGTGCCAACCAGCATTAGAGAAATTATGTGCCAGGCCAGGGAGTCAGCTAATCCACAGGAAGACTGTAAAAAACACTCCGCAAGAGCTGCCGGAACTCACAGCTACCAGCTGCCAAAGGCTCCTTCCTACCCTTAGAGGCTTTTTAAAGTTTGGCTTTGGGCTACCAAGCACAAGACTGCTGCTCAGCATGGCTTAAGGATAACAGAAGAAAAGGGGGAACAGAGTACAAACTGGAAATTTGTTTTCACATACAGTCCTACCCTGGAACTAGGGAAAACAGAAGGGCAGCTTCCTTTACTGCAGGTTCCAATTGTTCATTCAGCATGGCAGCTTAGCTGGGTGCTGGAGCTAGCCAAAAGCACAGAGCATAAAAGAAGCACATCAGCAAATGCAAAAAGTTATTACACACCTCAGGAGAAAAGTTGGCATCTTCACTTGTATAAAACAAACACACACCCCGCCCCCCAACTTCCATTATACAATATTAATTATGATATCAAATTCTCTGTAAAGTGTCATAAGGACAGGATTTGCCTCAAGCTCAGCTGTTATCCACCTCAACAGCCCCAATAGCAAGAAGCACCAAGGCACTCGCAAATCAAGATCCGCAACAGAAATACATTCAAAGGCAAGAAAGACAGACTTACTAGCACACACAGATTTGGGTTTGGCTACTGGCAGAATCTAGGGAAACTCAACAACAGGATACTAGTTCTTTAAGGAGAAGAGAAAACCAGGATTAAGACAAGCTGACTCAATATAGCTAAACATGAATACTCAATCCAATAGAAACCCAAAAGACTGGGATCTGTAGTGATATAAAGCTGTAATTGTGATTATCAACATGTCATTGTAACTAACAGCATTTTCAACGTCAACAGAGCTAGCACTGCTTTGGCAGCATGATATGCTTTTTTTTTTTTTTTTTAAATACACCAATAACCATAACCCTCACCTGAACAAAGTTAGGGTATTTTGTTGCTGTTGTTTTGGTTCTTTAAACCAGGACAGTAGATGCCTATCTTGGCACAGCAAACATTCCTCCAAAGCCAAATTTTGGCTTCCCTTTTCCCCTACTTGCTTTGACAGTATCCAAAACATCAGCCTCTCCAGATTCAAGCCAACACAGAAGCCAGTAGAAGCTGTGGGTACTCAACCCCTCTCAAAAATACAGGCCCCTTCAGAAATGCGATTCTGGAGCATGAAAGCTGAACGAGTATTCATGAAACAGCACTGAGAGGCATTACTCCTACCACCAGGAAGAAAAGCATGTCAGAGATCCCTTTTTGTCCTTGCTGACAGCAACATTATCCAACAGATTTCACATGTTTGTTTGTCTTAATAGTCTGAAAAGGAGAGAAAGCAAAAGGCAAGATCTCCTTCCCCCATATCAGCAGTTTTCCCCAACACCCTGATATCTCCCTTGTACCTACCACATATGGAAATAGCAACAGGCTATCTAAATTGCCTAGGCACTACTTTGGAATGCAGCTGAAGACAAATGTGCAAGCCATGGCTTCTGCCACCACCAGTAAATCAGAGCTTTCATTTGTACTTTATCTGTATTCCCATATGTGTTTGCATCAGCATGGCAACACTTTGCCAGGCAGCGTCAGACCGCTGTTGGGACTAAAAGTCAGTTCCACAGTGCTACTGCAAGCACTGAAGTACAGCCGCAAACAAGAGCACACAATTGCTCTGCAAGAGGCCCTGGAACAGGTCAGGCACAGAGATGACAGCAAGAACTCCCTGTTAATGTTGGTACTTATCCACCAGGTTCCAAGTCAGTTGAACACCACAAGGAGAGTTTAACAGGCTAAAAGTTTACCTACCGGAAACAGGAAATATGCCAAGCTTCATTAACAGTCTTGTAGAGGCGCTGACCAGCAGCAATGCTGTCCCCGCATCCTAGACATCTCCAGACTTCTCCACCTGCATGCAGGAATAAAGTGACATACAGCAAGCATTTTACATCAGAGAAAACAAGGATTGCTGCATCCCTGATAAAGAACAACCTTACATTATATAACTGACAGGAAAGCCTTCATACACAGACAGTTAAGCCAATACCAGGCAGTCTGTAACCCCAGAGAGTGGAGTTCCCAAATCGAACTCTGATATCTTTTTTTTTTTTTTCCTCCAGACATAACATCACCATCAGCTCCTTCACATTCTTCAGAAGGAAGCAATATGACTTTTCACAGAAAAGAGGTCAGTTACAGCTATGCTAGTCTTCAGAGCAGAGATGGCAGACTGGTCTAGCATAGCAGTTCCTGCAGAAAACCACGCTAGGCCAGGAAGCCACGCTACTATTTCCCCCGCACCACTGACTCAGCACATAACGCTTGCACTTATTTGTATAATTAACTGGATTTCCCAGAACCGAGAGAAAGGAAAGGCAAACTTTATTCAGTAGAGAACAACTTGACTACCAGGAAGGAATTACACACTTGAGTGAATATTCCTGTAGAGACTGTACAGCCAACACCAGACAACCGTCAGACTTAGGAAGAAGGGTTGGTGCTACTGGCCTATTGCCCTTTCAGAAAATACTTGTAATAATTATAATATAGTCATAATAGCTTCTGCTAGAACTGCCATAAAGCCCCAGAGAGACCTAGTTATTTAGATGCATGCAAGCTAGGAAAAACACTGTGAAAACTTGTGCACAGAGAGCATTTGGCACACAGATAAATGCTATCCGAAATCCAAACAGCTGTGCACACGTATTAAAGAGCCAAGGATCTGGATGAGCGCAGGATGGCGCAAGGAACACGTTACATAGCTGGGCAGATCTCAAACCTGTTTCCTCCTGCTACCAAAAGTTTACTTGCAGTAAGGTTGCATAAGGAGAGAAGTGCACTTAGAGAAGGAAAACCACTAACCACAGACTTCCATTTTCCAAAGAGCGTTAAAACTCAATAGTTGCCCAGGCAAGTTGACACCAAGGTTAAATTCCTTGAAGTTACACAGAACAGAAGCCATCAGCCTTCTATGCACTTTTATCCCACCATGTAGGTCAATGACAAGGTTTAAAAATAACCTAGGTGAAGATTTCCTTGTATGTTTTACACAAATAGCTATTTCAGAGAAAAAACTTGTTGCTCAACCACAAGCAAGCACCACCCTCACCAGCAGATCGGCAGTACCCACAAAGGTCTCCATGCAGACTATAGGGCTAGATTGGATTCATTCAAATGTGGTATTTGGTCTAAGTTGCTACTTCAGTACCCAGCTCCGCACCCAGGAGTTTGGCTGTGCCCTCTTGTTATCTGGAACACCGAGAACTGCACCTGACTGCAGATCAGCACAACAAAGCGTTAGGAGAAACATGGAAAAAGCTGGCACTACCCATGTTCTTCTACGTAGCAAATTGCTTTTCAGCACACCAAACACGCTTAGAAACAAAAGGCAAAGCCACACGTGCCCGCGCCTCAACCCATGGGCGGCCGACGCTCTCCTCTCCGAGCACCGCAAGCCCTAGAAGTCAGCTGAACTTCTGGAATTGCTGCCACGAAAAAAGCCTGCAAACCAGACAGCCTGCAGCTCCATCCCCTCCCGTTTAGTGCCAGAGCACAAGATGCAAATATGAACAGAGACGGTGGATCCTACTTAAAGGAATTTAAAGACTAACGAGTACACCACAGCCGACTAAAAGCAACAGATACTCCTCCACAACGACCATAGAGAGCTTCACCCGTTAGCTTCTGAACTCCAGGTAGCAGTCACCTTACTTTTAGCTGCAGCCCTACATGTGTTCAGCTGCACCCAGAAAGGCCGAGTAGCTCACAAAAGAAAACGAACAGTCCTAAATTCAACCGAAATTACCTAGGTATCCAGGAGAAGCGACGGAAATGAAAAAAGCAGAGCAGGAAATAGCGCGAAGGAAAAGCAAACGGACATAATCAGTGTAACAGGTCTGCCGAGTCCCCCAGGACAGGAGGAATGTTACAAAGGGGGCCAGCGAGGAAGGGCAGCAGCTCCTCCAGCACCGGCCGGCCGACCCTCGGCGGGCAAGGCAGGACCACGGCAGGGACAAGGGCGAGGGCGACCAGCCGGCCCCAGCGGGCAACCGCCTTCAAGGACGCCGCGCCAGGCAGCCGGCCGCCCTCGGGGCGGGAAGGAGCAGCGCAGCCCGAGCAAGCCGCCCCCC
>VYZV01043828.1:1138-13003 GCA_013401275.1 Pandion haliaetus | reverse complement strand
CGTGGGTCCGACATTTTGGGGCAGCGAATTCTTCCAGCAACTTCTTAAAGGGGCCGCCTCTGCAGCCCCCCTCCCCTGCCACCAAGGAAAACCGCGCCACACAAACCCATAACAATGATCCATAAAATAACTGTATATAATTACATGGAAGAAGCAAAGTTAGGTTTCAGTTGATTTAATTTATTTATATGTCTCTTAATCCTATTTCATCCATTCAGTTTTATCACCTTCCTGTCTCTGCTGCTGTCTGTTATCACTCCAGCCCTGAACCTCCCACTGTCTGGCTATAACCGCTGTAACCTTTTTATTTCTGGCACTTAGCTGATCCTATCCTAAAAGCCTTTTATCCCCCACTGAATGTAATCTGACCACTTAACTTTTATATATCTGTTCCTTTATTCCGTTCTCTCCTTTTACAAGGATATTGAACCTCTTGTGTTTTCCTCTTCACTTTTACTATACGCTTCTTATTTTCTGTGGACTGAAAGAGGAATCAAGGCAGACAATAATCAGGGATCACATGTACCATTTCCAGTGTTTGCTTTAGATGTGATATTTATCTTATTACCAATATATTGGCATTTATTCTTTGGTTTTTATTTACACGTTTTTCTATCATCTCACAGAAATAGCTGGCTTCATGACAGAAGAGTAACTTGTCGCTATACTGTCACAGAGGATTCAATATCAAGACCTTCTGGGAAGTAGCTGTCAGAGCAGGCTGAGTCTGATGTCATGTATACTTTGACAGGTCACAGATGACTTCATTTAACCTGATAGAATCATGCTGCTAGATAGCAAGTTCAAAATGAGACTGTGCTACAGCCTCCTGCATAGTCATGCTATGTGCACGCTATCACAAAAACTTTCTCCTTCTCACTTACAAAGCTCAGAATGCCATGGTGTTATGGGTTTGTGTGGCGCAGTTTTCTTTGGTAGTGGGGGAGGGGGCTGCAGAGGCAGCTCCTGTAAGAAGCTGCTGGAAGCTTCCCTGGCGCCAAAGAGTCGGACCCGCCTCTGCAGCCCAGACAGCGAGGGACTGTGAGAGCGCCTCTGGGAGAACACATTCAAGAAGGGGAACCGGCAGTGTGGGGCTTGGGAAACGTGAGAGGAACATCTCTGCCGATACTGGAGTCAATGAAGAAGGAGGGGGAGGAGGGGCGCCTGAGGAGGCTGATGGCCCTGCAGCCCGTGGTGAGATGGCAGGCTGTCCCCCTGCAGCCCATGGGGGTGAACATGGAGCAGCGTGTGACTGGAGAGAAGCCCGTGGAAAGGACCCGCGCCAGGGAAGTTTGTGAGGAACTGCAGCCCGCGGAAAGGACCCACGTTGGAGAAGTTGGTGAAGGACTGTCTCCCGTGGGAGGGACCCCACGGTGGAGCAGGGGACGAATGAGGAGGCCTCCCCCTGAGGAGGACAGAGCAGCAGAGACAAGGTGTGGCAAGCTGACCCCAACCCCCATCCCCTGTTCCCCTGTGCCGCCGGGGGGAGGAGGGAGAGAGAACCGGGAATGGAGTTGAGCCGGGAAGGCGGGAGGGTTGGGGGGAGGTGTTCTGAGGTTTGGTTTCCCTTCCTAATACCTTTGTGTGGGGTTTTTTTATTTGATTGGTAGTAAATGAAATGGATTTTGTTTCTTCCCCAAGTTGAGCCTGTCGTTTGCCTGTGACCATAAGTGGGGAGTGATCCCTCCCAGTCCTTGTCTCGACCCACGAGCCTGCCTTTGGATTTTCTGCTCATCCCAACGTGGCCAGGGGAGGGGGTGGGGGGTGAGTGAGCGGCTTCGTGGTGCTTTGTTACCGACTGAGCTGACCTGAAACCACGACACATGGAGAAAAAAAAGCAAGCACAGATAACGAACTATGTACTGTTAGTACGGTCAGGAAAGAATGGGGAAATAGAGAGTTGGCCATTTGTCTCTTACAAAGAATCCACCGAGCACAAAGTAACAAAGAAAGAATTAATATTTCTTGGTTTGTTATCATTTGGGGAAAATGTGAATTCATTTTTACAGTTCTAGAATTAGAACAAAGGGTAATTTTAAAAAAAAAAGTGACTCATGATTTCACATAAAACTTCAGCACACCTTCAGAAAACACAACGCATTTTCTATGCTTTTATTACAGTGTTCCTCACTGAAATTCTCCCTCAGGAGTCTTCATTTTTGGAGGGAACACAGTTAAAAATTATATTTACACAAAGCAAACAGAACTTTTCAAAGTTAGTTGGCAGGAATCACCCAACCATCCTGACGTAACTTAAAATGTTTGAAAAGTACTGAAATAAGTAATTCTAGATGTCTCCTTGGAAAGATTCAGAATCAGAAAATTATACACCTGAAGTTTTTAAACAGTGATGCACCCTTCCCTCTGGTTTTAGGGAATTCTTTAATCTGTCTTTTCTTCCTCAGTCTCACTCATTTGGTTCTGTGAGTCTTTCAGGTGTATTAGTTACAAGTTACTTTTCCTCGTCAAAGGATTATACTTTTTTTTCCATTTTTCTGTGTTCATTCTGGTAGAGTCTGGAAATGGAAACAGAAAGAGAATCTTTCTAAGGCAAGGTGGCATCTGACAAAGGGCAGCCTACAATGGCAGGACCCGGACAACAATGTTATTCAGAATAGTCAATTAATTCTCAGATGGAATAATTGTTAGGTGTAATAAGCTGAATAATCTCAAAACATGGATATTGCAAAGTAGGTAAAAATTAAGCAAAAAGAGCCTATGGTGACTGTACTGGTTTTGGCTGGGATAGAGTTCATTTTCTTCATAGTAGCTATGGGGCTATGTTTTGGATTTGTGCTGAAAACACCGTTGATAACACAGGGATGTTTTTGTTATTGCTGAGCAGTGCTTACAGAGCCAAGGCCTTTTCTGCTTCTCCTACCACCCCACCGGGGGGGGGCAGAGGGGGGGGCACAAGAAGTTGGGAGGGGACACGGCTGGGACAGCTGACCCCAACTGACCAAAGGGATATTCCAGACCACATGACATCATGCTCAGCATATAAACCTGGGGGAAGAAGGAGGAAGGTAGGGGGGATGTCTGGAGTGATGGCCTTTGTCTTCCCAAGTAACTAACTGTTAGGCGTGATGGAGCCCTGCTTTCCTGGAGATGGCTGAACTCCTGCCTGACGATGGGAAGTAATGAACGAATTCCTTGGTTTGTTTTGTTTGCACGTGCGGCTTTTGCTTTACCTTTTAAACTGTCTTTATCTCAACCCACAAGTTTTCTCACTTTTACCCTTCCAGTTCTCTCCCCCATCCCACCGGGGGAGAGAGGAGTGAGCGAGTAGCTGGGTGGTGGTTAGCTGCTGGCTGGGGTTAAACCACAACAGTGACTAATGGAGAAAATAAAGGTCAACTAGGTCCAGATGGTTCACTTGATATGCACCTCACGAACATGGATGTGTTGCTTTCAGCTCCAGATAAGAGCAGAATATAGATAATCTGCATAAATAAGTTGAACAATACATTGATATGTGCAGTACAGATTCACATTCCTATGTTAGTTTATGTTCCTAAAGCACGGGAAGCAGTTACTCTGAGGAAACTCAGTCAGTGAATTATGTAAATGTAACTGTATGTAATAGATATGAACAAAGCATATCACACAAGGTGTTATTTGCATGAAGTCTCAATACCATAATACTGACTGTAAGATGTGAAGAAGAGTGTCTCAGGACACTTAGTCAAATATTTGCACATTTTATACCAATTACCCATACATTTTAGGCACACATCCAAACACTCAACTACTTGATCATTATAATTATTGTACATTCCATATCTCTGAAACACACCAGATTCCTAATTGGAAGGAAGAAAATTATCTTGAGGCATGCTCTAACAAAACAATGAAAAATAGCTTAGGAACAATGCCTTTTTTGTGCTGCCTACAATATCTTCCTGCTGTGTATACAAAAGCACAATAAGGTTGTAATCTGAACCAGAAGAAAAAACTTCCTGCTACCTGGATACCTTAAAAGCCAAAGAGAAAACTTGCTGTTTAAAGTGGCTTTATACATAACCGAATTCACTTCTGTGTTTACTTTTATTCTGCAACATAAACCAACACTCTGTCCTTCTGTGCAGTAATCTCCCTGAAAACAAACCAGCAAGGGGTCAAAAGCAGCAAAGGAATGAGGCACCTAGACTGCAATGTAACTTGGAAATCAAGTCCAAACAGCACTCAAAAAATCCTGACTGTGCTGCCATCCAAACTACCAAGCTGACTCACATTTTAAAGCCAAATTCCAGAGATGCCTACAATTGACATAGCTGAGTAGTTCACAATGCTTGGCTCAAACCTTGCTTAGACAGCTAGATTAGGATCCAAAATTATGTCATTTCCTACATATGTTCTCCATGGAACTTGACTTCAGAGACATCATCAGAGTATATCTAATACACATTCAGCTTTCAAGTTCATCACAAATGCAGCTGCAATAACTACAATCTTTTAAAACACGACCTCTCTTCATCATGAAGAGCTGTGAAATTCTAACAGAGTCCCTTCCTTAGCCAGTTTCAAAGGTGTGGGGTTTTTTTTTTTTCTTTATATGAATATGACTAGAAAAGGAATAGGAAATGATGTAAAAAACACCTAAGATGGAGTAATTTAGTGCCTAGGATAGTTTCTGAAGAGGCCTTACTCCCTGAGTAGAAATTTTCCAGTCCTTCAAACAGTCAGTCTTTGCAGCCTCCAGATCATTCACTTTCTTAGTCTAGTGTCCAGACTATTAGGTTGCAGCACCATGTTCCATCTCAGATCCATAATGTCCAGAAATTTTTTGAGTAAGTGGTGTGGTTCGAATACTTTGAGGTAATAAGAAAATATTAAACCAAGATTTCTGTATTTCTAGGCCAAATGCTCTGACCATAGAACTGAAGTTCTTCATACGACTGTATTTCTTTAAGAGTCAGGCACTTGTCTTCAGGAGAGGCGTCAGGTAGCTTGACTCGGGGACAGGATTAATAACTCAGTCACCCACCCAGTTGTTTAACACTCAGCAGTTACACACACAGCATGTTATTTTAAATGTCAATCTTACTTTACCCATGAATTGCCTGGGAACTTAGGTTTCTAATACAGACTTCTTGCCTGGGAAGGAGGCCACAAAAGTAACAGCACCAAGAAGTGCATTTATTTCAATTGGTCTTTTAATATTCATGACTTTGATCTTCCACTGTTTGCAAAATAATTTGCAATTCCCTTTCTTTGCTCATATTAATTTAGTGTTATTTTCTTAGTAACTAATTCATTTTCTTGGTGCTGAGAAAGTTACATGCCTGACTTCCTGCAGCAGTAGAAGATTGTATGGGTCATCCACAACGTACACAAGTATTTTCAGCATTATTATAATCTTAGAAAGGAATTTCTTTTTTAAAAGAGGTTGTATATTTTCCCAGTGGTCGCCCTGGAAAGAAAGAAGCTGTCTTATCTATAGTCTTTATCTGGAAATTGGCACATTCATTGTTCATTTGAATATAATGTATGTGACTCGTGGAAGTGGATATGTGCTATGCTGATAGCTCTGCAAATACAATTCTCCAACGCAAAACTGGAAAAAAACCCAAACACTCTAGTATAAACTACCTACACCTAATGCAGCTGGCAGCTGAAATGGATACAGTGGTAATTAATTCAGTGGCTCAAGATCTTTCAAGCTTCTGTTGTGTTATCACCATGAACAGGGTACCACAATCAAGAGCATGTAAAACCTGTTCCCTCTGGACATAAGCGTAAGGACCCCAGTCTTGCTGTGAATTGCCTTTTCCTCACTGTTCTGAAGTTTCTCAACTCCATATAATTCCATGTGCAACCAGATATAATAATATTTTTATCATAATAATGATTAATTTGTTTATAATAATATTTTTTGTCACTGCTGAAGCAGAGTAGAAGATTTTTCCTATGCAGAAAGCTATTTCAGGCCTATTTCTTATTAGGCCTATCACAGTACTCCAAACACCACCTAATTAGATATTTTTCATTACTTTTGTTTCCTATTGTTCAAGTTCCTGAGACACCCTCTGCCATAAGCAAAAACTTGAAATCCTACTGACTTAGTGACACTACAGCCATAGCAGTGGGAGAATTGTACCTCTATAGTTAGCCATGTAATGCTTGTTTGCTTTATGGGTAAAGGGTATTTTGTTACTCTTGTCAGCCTTTCCCACTGGTGAGAACTAGACTGTATTCCATCTTCCACATCATCCTGTACAGAATAACTCTTACAAGTTTCCCAAATTTTTCATTGCAGTGTTTCTGCAACCTTCAGTCTCCCACTTCTGAATGAAAAGGTGACAAATTAGAAGGTATCCTCCAAAAAAAAATGTGCTTCAAACAGTTTAGGGAAGGTGGGAGAGGAGTTGAAATGCTGAAAGATAGGGAGTGGAGCAACTGGAGAGCAATAGGAGATTTGAGCATCACTTGTTCCACAGGGCTGCAGCTGAAGGGGAAGTCAGTTACATCAAAGCCAAGTTGTAAGTCAATACAATAAAAACTTAGGAAAGATGTGGTTATACCTCTGTATCTGATGTGTATCTGTCCCACTCTCAATTCTGCTGAAAATTTGTATCCCAGAAACTTTTCTGTGAGCTTTATGTGAATATTTTCTAGGAATTAAAGGCCTTCGTGCTTCACAGTTTTGAAAAGCTCCACCGAAATCCATTTGAAATTCTTCAGTGCTTGGGAAAACCCCCACCACAGTCTTGATCACTCTGAGTGATTCCAGGTTCTTCAGGGACCTATGGTCCCCTGCCTCAGACCTTAATCCTCCAGCTCAGCAAGGGAGAATCTGTTGCAATCTCTACAGATATTTTTTCAGCTAAGAATATGTATGATTCCAATCCTTTTCTCTTAAACTGAAGCCAATCCATTCTTCAATGTATTCCCCTGTGAATGAGTCACATTAATGATTCCCAGTTGTCCCTGGTCTGGAATGCACATGAAACACATAGCAAAAAAAAAAAAGCACCGGTAGCAAAACTTGGCTCAATTTTTACCCTAACATGCAAAGCAGGAGCAATGTAATTGAACCAATCACAAAGTAGAAGTTTCAGACAGAATGACCAAATTATTGTACTGTGTAACTATAACTTTCTGCTTTTATTATTGCCTGAATTGCTGAGTTTTGAATGCATCGGATGACGTTGCTGGGGTCATTATAAGTAAAAATCTTTTTCCTGTTATATAGAGTGTGGCTCTCTATTGCTCATTTTACACTTCTTATGTGAAATAAGCACAAATCATACAATAGAAACAGAATGTAAATTAACAGGAAACCATTTTCCTTTAGTTTTTCTTCATTAGCATTTCACTTACTAGTAAAGAAGTTATTTCTTTCTTCTGTGACTTAGATTGCTTTTCAGTTTCTTTTCACAGTTTCTTTCTAAATTTTGTAAGAACCAGTCCAGATATGCTCACAATAAGTAATATTTCTGGATTTGTTTCTGTCTACATCATATAGTACAGATATGGAAGACATATGGGGAGCCAAGTTCCCCTGGCTTTGCTATGTGCCATTTCACAAGGCATATTGCTTCTATCAAAAGGTGCGTTGTCAAAACATGCTTTAAAAGACTAAATTATCTTCTCATTGCTCAACAGGTATAACAGGATTCAAATTTCTTTCCAGAAGTAAAAGGTGTTCTCATATAATACTCCTTGTCAGGAACAAGAATTGCTTGGTGAAATAAAAGCTTTAGAAAAAAAGCTTATTAATTAACATTACCATCTCAGGAACATAATACTATCATACCATCACCAATTAGATTTTTAGCAAACTGAAACCAATAAAGTAAATAGGCTGTATGACAGTGATTAGCAAAGCACTGAGCAGAATTTAGTCACTGACTATTATATATGTGAATAATTGAAGGTAAAACCTCAAAGACATTTCATCAGAAAAAGATTATGTCAAAGGTAAGTATGAATAACATCTCTTCAGTGTATTTTGAGCAAGTGTGGAAACAAATAATAATATTCATATATGGAAACTGTTACTGACAACAGATTAATAGAATGTTGTCACTGTTTTTTTTTTCTTTAAATAATCTAAATAGAAATGTAATGTAGTAAAAATAATTACTGTTCGTTTATTAAAAAAGCCTTTTCCTTTGGAAAGTACAGTTAAGTTCTGCTAGTAATAAAACAGAATATTGCAAGCTATTGCCCCATTAATCCCTCTATAACTATTTAAATATTGCAGTCATAATTGCTTTTGTAATGTTTTCCCATATTGTCTTAATGATTTACAATATTTCCATTTTCCTGGACACGCCGATCTACCACTCAGGTAAAGAGGACTGCAATTTATACAAAGAATGCAAGACTGAACCTTGGCAAAAAAACCACATTCACTGTATAGTGAATAAATTACTAATTGTGCTTTATACCAGAATACTCTTTTCTAAATTGTGTTTAGCAGCAGGATCCCTGAGCGAACTTCAAGTTGTCCATTCCCAGTCCTCCCTGGCAGGCACTTACAGGCATCCTTTTCAGAGATGAGGACAGACTGAGCCCCCATTTTGTGCAGTCTGGGAGCTCTGTGCTCAGGGAAGTATTAGGGCTTCCAACAAGATGTTTATGTCCAACAACAATCACAAAGTAGGAGGAGAAAATCCACGGGGCAATGGTTCTGCTCATTCATGAAGTGTGAAGGACAATGCTTCTAAAAGGACTTTTTCTTTTCTCCCATGCACAACTAAACAAGCTGCTGGTGCTGTGCAATGTAACAGAGATGAACACAAAAAACCTGAATGCAAATATCCTTTAAAGTCTCAGTCTCTGCATTAAAACCCTATTTACTTCTCAGGTGTTCTCATGTAATGTGCCATCTGCAGAAAAGTTTGCCACCATTACTTTCCCACTCCATTTATTTAGAATTCCTCCTGAACTGTAAAAACATGATTTATAGAAAGGGGGAAAAGGATTCCTTTCGTATTTCATACTACTCTCATAGCTCATGCACCACTGTCTTGAAAACAGATATGGTGTAAGCAGCTGAATAGTATACCAGAGGGGTTTCGGTTCCTGTGAAACTGAACAACATTTGACCACAGAGTTAATTTTTCCATATTTCCACTAAAGTTACAGATAGAAGATACAGATGCAATTAAACTGAGGCCTGTGGTCTACATCATCAGCCATTTCAAGTTTTGTAAATGGTTTTTACTCTGCTGCTTTTGGTTTGTATTTCTCAAAGTCTGTTTTAAGTCGGGCAGTTTGGTTTTTTCCTGGGAGAAAAAAGAGAGTAGGAAAAGAAAACATTATTAGTGTCTTGGAAACATATTAGTATTCCTATTATTCTCTTTAAATTCAGTGTAAAATTTTTAGGACACGTTATATATAGAAAAAAATATTTATATACATTGATAATTTCTTATAAATAGACTAGGGTTAAGAAATAAATCAATGTATGGCTAAGAATAATGGTGGTACTGTAGAAAATACTAGGCAAGTGATAAGCTGAATTAAAGTGCTACTAGACCAAATGTAGCCTGCATTTTTTACCTCTACAAACAGTAATTTCAGTGTTCAAAGTGTTTTGAGCACAAACACCACAGGCAGTAATATCTAGCTTAAAATTCTTCATGGCACAGCTGGTTTCAGTGACACCTTCATTCACAAGTCTTAAGAATAAAATGACAGGTGTAAGCGCCTCGCAAAGAATGCGTGCTCCTCTGCCTTGTCCTGCAAGTTGCTTGGGAAACCACAAAACTCTGGAACCACGATGCCAGTTTAAAGGGAAGGTTGTGACAAATGTTATGTCACGACATTGTGGAACACGCTCTGTAGGCTGTTTACAGCCCAACACTCCTCCTGGGTTTTACGCTGGAAGCTAGTGTAAAACTGCTGTTGACTTCAATGAAAGCTATAATGCTTGTCTGCTAAAGGCTGAAGTACAGTGTATTTGTTTAACCAGTTCAAATGACTCTCCCAAATTCCTGGGAACACCGGATGAGACAATATTTATACACGGTAAGGTGGAAGGCCTGATTCTCCACTGCCTTGCACTTGCGTATTCGTAAAAACGTGAGTGCAGCTTCTGTTTTGCCAAGTCCTGCACTTCAGCCAAGCTTTTGTCCTCTTAATATTTTCAGCCTGGTGAGGCAACTTGTACCTGCCAAGGTTGCTTGGATCACCTCACCTCTGAAGTTCACAGATCAACAGATTCAGTGGGAATATTAGTGAAGTTGTTGGACTCATTTGTTAAACTTCTTTTAAACAGATGTCTATTAATCAGTAGCTTATAATATTAAATTAACATTGTTTATGCTAATGTGGTTTTTAAGTAATTGTCACAGAGTGTCTTCAGGAATACTGCAGTGAGAATGATGGAAATAAAATTGTCCCAATTATAGGTTAATTTATAAACTCCCTTCAGGGAGTCTCATCTTTAGCGGAAGCTTAGGGCAAGAAGCTGAGTTCCATGTTTGCTCAGTATCAAAAAAGTTTCTATTTATTTCCAAAATAAAGCAAAATTAGATTAGATGCTTACAGACCTATTCAATGACGCTCCCCCTTTTCTAATTCAAAAGCAGATTTGTACTTGGAATTTATTTTGAATAACTATGTCACATCATACTTAAGGCATTGGCATTTCCAGTGTAAAAAAATCATTTGGCATTTCTGAGTCGTAACTGCTGGCTATTTTTTCTGGATTTTGTCTCTTTTGATTACCTGGCACACCAACATAGAGAATAGATTTTGGACTGTGAGTGAGTATACTGATACCAAACATTAAGGTCTTACTGATATCAGCTGGCCATATCCTGAATTACACTTCAAAGTTCAACTAGTTTTACTTAAGAGGACAAAGTACAAACTTCATTACAGGTTACTATAATGAACTGTTCTATGTAGAGTTGACTCTTGACTGCTATTTGGAACAGCTAGCCATTATATCACCTGCAAAAATACTGACTAGCTACTGGAGTTTGGTAAGGTGTTGTGACCTCCCCTGACAAAATCCCTTTTCTCATGGCTATTTTCCAGCACAGTCACAATAGTTGTAATTTCCCAATGGAAAAGGTTTTTCAGGCTTTGAGGAAATAGTATACCAAGCTTGGGAATGGATAAATACTATTTTGCAAGTAAATCAGAACCTGTGATTGCAGTATTTCCCTTAAGCAGAGAGGAACACATTTTCAGTTTGTAAGGAACAGGGTTAACACTGTAAGTACATGAGATTCACCTGTTTCATATTTATTTTTCTGAATCCCTTAGTGGTGTATCTAATGAATATGAACATGAATATGATTTCATTGAAGAACAGAAATTTTAGTTTCGGCTTCAACAAGAAGAAGATACTTGGATATACAGACAAGTTTCCATGGATAAAAAACTACTTAATATCAGTTAAGATCTAAGGTAGGATATTTATGGAACTTAAACTTGCTGTAAGCTATGAATATATGGAGGGTAAGTTATCATGATTCATGGGATGCACAATAGCATGTTAATTTGTGGAAACAGGTTCAGTGTGTGACCTCTCTGACACTTAGGCCATATTATCTCATACCTCAGATCTTGTATCTATCCACAATCAGCCTTATAGATTCACATATAGCACAGGTGAGCTTGATAGCAAAAAGACAATTATGGTGTTCTCACTGAAGCGGCTGTGTAAAATGGGGATCATGATTTTGAGAGCTGCACAATTTAATATTAATAAAAAATTGTTACCACTCCTTGTTCTTCAAAGGCAGTGACAAAATTATTTTAACACCATTCCTGTAAACAAGAACAGGAAAAGGTGTCTCTGAGAAATAGTAATGCTGGTTATTCTCTTTTCTACCTGGCACACAATTTCTCAGGAAAGTTTAATTTCACTGTTTAATTCAGTGAAAGTCTATTACTGTA
>VYZV01043826.1:205144-217563 GCA_013401275.1 Pandion haliaetus | reverse complement strand
GGGGGCCGCCCGCCCCGGGCGCTGCTCCGCCGCCGAGGCTCCTCTGGACGCTAATTAGCGTGACTAGTTTGATGGATTTAGTCAACAGCATTCAGCAAACAGGGTAGGGGGGATACAAGGGCGTAAGATTTCCCAAATCTGACGACTTTTCAGCCCCGGTGCCCTCAATGGTTTGTTATGCGGACTCGAACAAGTGTTGCTTCCAATTAATTGATCGAGGGGATTTATTTTAGTACTTTGGCTGGATGCCAGAGACGGAGGCTTTGTCCTAGCGTTTTAAGCACCACCCCTCCTTGCAAGTTTGAAATTTGGGGTGCCTGGGGGTTTTTTTTTTTTTTTTTTCCCTCCTCTCTCTTTCTCTCTCTCTCTTCCTTCTGGCAAAGTGGCTGTGGCTGCGTGTGTGTGTGTGTGTGTGCGTGCGTGTGTGCGTGCATGAGTATGAGAGAAGGAGGGAGAGGTGTAATGGGAAAGCAAGAGATGGATCACTAGAGGCAGAAAAGAAAACCATCAATATGAGTAACATGCAGCTGAGGTGAGATTTTTCTGAGTGTTTGATTTTCTTAAAACCCTTTCAGAAGATTTAAAGCAGCCTTCTGCCGTGCTGTATGCTGAAGACGTACTCCTAAGCAATGTCATAGGGATGCTTACATGTGTATATTGCCGTTTTAGGTCTGTTCGCGTACGTGTGAAGTTTTAAAGCTTAACCTGATTCTCTTTATTGTCTCTAGAGGGTTGTAGCTTGAGCACAAATAGCCTGTTGGCAAGTACGGCATGAGCCCATTAGCAAGACTCCATCTGTGATTGGTTTTGCCTGGAAACCGGGAGACAAGCAATGAATAATTGATGTGTGTTGTGCAGTAGCTGGACAGGCAAAGAGGAGAGAGAGAGGGAGAAACAGAGCAGGGTGCCCTCGGAGGGGGGAGAGCGAACAAGCTTGAAAATAGCTACTGGCTGCCTTGTGCCGAGATGAAGGCAAGCCCGGCCGTCTTTGTTCTGCACGGGCTGGTTTCTGCCTAGAAGTGTTTGCAGACATATGTGGCCTTTCTCTGCAGCAGAAGCGAGGCGAGGCAGGCGAGCGGAGGAGGGGGAGCAGAGGAAGACTGGGCTGTTTGAATGAAATGTAACTTGTGGGTAAGTTGGTTTCGCTGGGGGGAGGAGGGGCGCTGCGTGCGTGTGTGTGTGTGTGTGTGCGTGTGCGTGTGCGTTCGCCTCAGCCTGCCTGGGAGGGAGAGTGCGTGTGCGCGCGTGTGCGCGCGCGGGGGTGCATTGTGGGTAGGGCCGCGGTTCGGCCGGCGGGCGGGCTCCTCAGGGGGGGCCGGGCGCGGGGCCGGCAGCCGCCCGCCGCCGTGGTTGCCCCCCGAGAGGTCTGGGGACGCGAGGAGGAAGTTCCCGGCTTGCTGATTTAGCTGGACTTGGCCGTATTTTTATTTTAGGGGGTGAGCCGTTTAAATTACGAATCCTGCTTATTGTATCTGCAGTCGTAAAACCAAAAGGCAACGGCAATTGTCAGTGGCGTCTTCTCCAACTTTAGCCCGTCTGGCACTGTCAAAACGCGATGAGCTGTTCTGCGAACAGCAATGACAATGCTGCTGCCACCATTTCATTTTTGCTGCCTTTGTAAGGACCTTGCCATGCAGAGCTCGCATCCGTGGCAAGTGGTTTCAGAGAAGATCCCAAAGAAGTATTAGCATCGATGGCAGTCTCGAGTATTCAAGTTGACAAGTTTTTGCCCCTTGTGTTGGGTGGTAACAAGTGCCTTGTTCATCTCTTTGCCGGTGTAAAAACTAAAAAGATGACTCAATTTGCGTATGATTTATGGAGTTTTCATAAAGTTTCAAACTAGTGATGCCAGACTGGAATTTGGGGTGCTGGTTTATTTTGTGCTGGTTTAGTTACTTGGATTAAAGCAAATGATAACTTAAAACTGAATAAAATGGCATATATTAGCATACAGTAAAGACGAAATGCAAGGAATCTACACAGCTTCAGTGTTTGCAACTTGGACGTTGACAGCATGGTTTGTTGGGGAAGAGACTTGCTATTGTAGATAACAGATGAGTAAAATCACTGTGTAAAGTGAAATAGACTTTGCCTAAAGTAGGCATCACTGGACCCTGTGTCCACTGAAGTCACTGCCGCAACAAGTGTCGACTTCAGTCATACGAACTACTTCCCCTAAGTTCAGGTGAGCCCATGGTAAGATCTGGCTGAAAATCCCTTGGTATCTGTCAACTTTTGATGAAATAAATGCTCGCTGTAGACAGATCTCGTGGGGTGAACTGGCCAATTTGCACCCCCATTTATGACAACAACTTATCTTGGCTCATAAAACTACAGAGGATGATGTTTGTTCTGCAAATCTGTAGATTTTGGAGAGAAAAGTTACTGTGGAGACCGTTTCTTTCAAGAAGTCGTGTCTCAATCAGGTTATTAAGCTAACCAGGTCATTAGGCTGGGATGACCTAAGAGAAACAATTAGCATGGCTGAAATCTACCTGGAAATGGAAGCACGTAAAATTAAGATCCAACTACAATTGCTCTAAGTAACGTAACGTTTCCTTTAATTTTCCCTCAAGTTAGAACTTTATTACAGTTATATTAGTAAAGAAGGTAATTATCAACAGCAAATTATGCATAAAAGTAGAAGCTCCTCTCAGTCGAGCAAAAGCATGTTTCCTCTGTGCTGTCACCGATCTGCTTAGCAAGATTTTGTTCCTCATTTTGCTTAGCACTTAAATCAAGATGGCAGTTAAAGTGCAGTTGAACCTGTGAACAAAAGTTTGGTTTTATGTAAATGTACTTCAGAAGAACTCAGTAACACTTCAGTTTGAGTTTAAGCCAACAGAAGAGTGTTACCAAAAGCTCAGTTTTGCATTTATTATTAAAATTTTGATTGAAGAAAATACTTCCCACCCACTCCACTTTTACCCCTTTCTGGAGGAGCCATCAGAAAATCTCTGGGGAAATATGTCTGCAAATGCAGTGAAATTTCATGAGTAAAGAAGTCATCTGAATGTGCGAGAGACAGTTTCATGGTAGCAATTGAAAATACTGCGTTCATACTTCAGTGAAACACATGCAGTCTTATTGGTTTCACTTGTGCCGAAAGTAGCATTTAGTCCTGGAACCCTTATGCTGGATGCTCCAGGTACACCCAAGAAAGCTTGTCGCTATGTAGCGTGCAGCAGACAGCTGTTGGTTCCAAAGCAAGGAAGAAGAGCGTGCAAACTAACAATGACAGAATAATAGAGGATACTTTGGGCTCAATTAATAAGCAATTTGTTGTTGTAGTAACAGGTACTGTATTAATTACAGTGAGATAATTTAGAGAGAATGGTCTGGCAAAACAGGCCTGCTGCTGCCACAAAGGTTAACATAGCTAGGAGAGTCCCTGAATCCAACCTCCCCAAAACCCCCAATTATAAGATGTGTAACTAAGACAACAGTGTTTTTCTATGTCACAAGGTAAGCTGAGGACACAGAAGGTCCCATGTTACCCTCAGTCGTCACTGGGGCTGTGACAATGCAAGGCTGCTTTCTCATGACAAAGACACCAGCAAAAGGGATATTACTATCAACAGCAACGACAAAATCTTACTTGAGTGCAGCCAACAGGAAACTGTCACTCTATGGGATTTTACAATTGTAATTTCTGTTTTCTCTCACGACTAAAGAAAAGACAGAACACTTTATTAAGCAGCAAAAGAGCTAACCAGGGGAAAACAAATAAACCCAAAACCTTACTATGTGGAACATTGCTAAAATGATGTTCCAGAGATCTCAGTGAAGATACTCTCTGGTTTTGTTCCTCTCAGTTTGAGAACAGAGACTGCCACAGGAAATACCTTCCTCTGAGGCTGCTCTTGCAAGTGGAACTTCTGTTTTATCTTGGGTGGAACAAGCAGAAGAAGCTGCTGTTAACAGACTGCCATGAAACTGCTTGTAAGCAGCTGGACAGCAAAGCTTTTGCTCAAGGGAAAAAAAAAGAAAAAAAAAGTGGGGAAAAGTGGCTTCCTCCCAGCGCTGCTCAGCTATTACTGCATTGTAGTTCACAGCTATTCAAGCTAGAGCTGGATGATCAAATCTGAGCATCAGAAGTCTAGCTGGGCCACGTGGGTAGCTATGCAGGCTGAGTGCATGGTTTACTACCTCTGGTACCTTGCAGGGTACGGCATACGGTTGCAGCATAGACATATCCTGGGGGTTTTAAAAATATTGCTGTAACAAATGACCCCACTGCCTGTCCTCTAAATTTTCTAGAGTTTGCTGTGGTGGTTTTCCTTGTACTGCCTTTCCAGAAGAAACCGTAAGGTTCTGTGAAAAAACACTAGACATGGCAGCTGTTCCACTGTAGTGTGGAGTTACTTTGGAGTGAGCAAAACAAACAGATCCTTACGAAAATAGCTAAAAGGTAACACAGTGGAAAAAATACTTTGTGTTAATATCTCTTGACTCTTCTAACAGCAGGATAGGTACAAAAGTTCCACCAGGCATACCTGCTTCTAAAATGCTTTAGCAAAAGGATGTTTAGGCATATAAAACAGTTGTTCAAGAAGTAGCTAAAAATCAACTTCTTCAGTATCAGAACAATTTGAAGTTACTGAACAAAACCTTTTCAACCGGAATGTAAAAGGATGAGCTAGCCTTCAAATGAAATGGATGTTTCAATAATTATCAGAGGTACACCAATGTGCAATAAAGCAAAGCAGTAATAGCTTTTAAGGCATGGTGAAGAGTGCGTATCCGTTCACCATCAATGAGAAAGCAGCCAGCCAGTCTGGCACATACATAGGCTCTTTCACTGAGGATTCGGTAAGGAGACAAGCCCAGAAAGAACACAGACAGGTTATTTTCCCCATTTTTAATTGGATGTTCCCTGAAGAACTTTCTCCTTCAAATCAAGACAAGTTACACTTACAAAATAAAATGAGTGACACTGGGACAGTAATTACTTCAGCAGTGTGGAAGGCTGCCACTCAGCCTACCTATAATAAATATTACGCATTTCTCCAGTTCTTGACCTGGATCATTCTCAAATGTCTTGCATTCTCTGGAGTGTGTTAATAATTCTGATTCTTTGCTTGTTGGGGTTCATTCTGTTGACAGTAATCCAGTGCAACCAGTGGCAGTTTCACCTATTCCAGAAAAAATTGTTCTCAGTTGTCTTTATTAGTACCAATAAAATGTTCAGACACCCAGCTAAGCTCCTAATCCTTGTTGTTTATTATAACTGAAGTACAGCTCTCACCAGTTTGATGAATAGCCTTTAACGTTTGTTTATCAACTGCTAATCCTCTAACTGAATTTTCTTGTTAGTAGTTGGTATTCTTTGTACCTCCTCAGTGCCCCTTACATCTCTTAAATCCCTTAAATTTCAGGAGGTAGGCAAGCTGGACTCTTGCCTGTGTTGACGTCCTGGAAGCAGACAAAAACCCACAGTTGTTGGTAAATACAAGCTCCCTAGAATGCTATTTGAATATAATGTTGGACCTGGACGGGTTCCTTCCTTCACGTGCTTACCATTAAAACTGTTTGTACTGGATTTTCAAAATCATTCTGGCCTAACTTAGTTACAAAGGAAGTGAGTAGAGCTTCGGCAGAAGCAGAGCTAGGGCAACCTGGGATGCTTATGAAAATCACTCCTTTACTTATTCTTGGGTATCTTTTCTTACTCAAGCCCAAAAAGGTAACAGAGAGCGCTAATAGGAGATTGTCACATGACTCTCTTCAGTACACAGTTAGCTCTGCTAACCAGTTTTACTGACTTGTTGTTTGTTTTAGTGGTTTAATATATTTAACATTTGATTAACAACCTTATTTCTGCATTAGTAAGAAATAGGAAAATAAAAAAATGCTGTGTGGTTTTTTGCTGCTTATCCCTATTCTAGCCACACTTCAAAGAAGGGTGTTAACAGGACTTTCACTGTCTTATCTACTGACAGTATCCAACTGTTTAAGAAAGTTGAGTTTTTCAAGCATTGCCCTAACACCACAGCTTTCAGAGGAGCCTGTCATGATTTACTTATTCATACAGATTGCAGTGGCTTATGTAGTCTTGATCCTGCTTGATCTGCCAGCAGTATTTGCTTCTATTGATCACAGGCTGTTATTTGACTGCCTTGAGCAGCTTGTAGGTCTCACTGGTTCTGTAAATGGGATCTACAACAGATACTTTTCAACGTTCTCGTTTTGTTGCTGTCAGTAGTTTTAACTACAACCTTCCCGCTCAGACAGATGTGCCACAGCGTGCCACAGATGTGCCACACGCCCTTTGCATTTTTTGGGAAGTTTGGTAATACCTTAGTGAACTTTGGTGCTGTAACTGAGGTTCTGTTCAGGTTTGGCTGTTGGCTCTGATTTATAATGCATGTTTGGCATTGTGCCTGGCGGCTGTCATGTTTGGTTGCAAGTGTGCAAAAACTCCTCCTCTCCTAGGTGCAATAAAATGGCATATTTTTGGAAGTAAGCACCAGTCCTTCGTGTCCCTACGTACCTTTTCATCCATATGCATTCCTACTGTTTTTCTAGCAATAGGGCAATTGAGAGGTTAGGCTGGAAGAAACTTCTAAACCATGTCATCTTCTTGCACATGGGCAAGCACTGTTAAATTGTCCTGTTCCAGTCAGCTTTCCAAATGGCTATCTATGTTTTCTAACTGTTCCTCAGGGTTGAAATACTGTAATTCCTTAATTGACTGATTTACCTGAAAGGTCCTTCAAGTGACCATCTGAAGTAATTTGTGGCTGTCAAGAAATAAGCTTCATTAGGCAAAAGTTGCATTAGAGTCAGGTTAAAAACGGAAACGTTCATGTAAGCTTCTATATGGTCTTAGTCCGTTAGAAACCAGGGATTTTAATCTTGTTATTAAATGACTTTATGGCTTGCAAATATACTTTTAAGCTCTTTGAAAAGTAGAAGCATAGATGGTCCTTGTGTATTTGTGTTTCTACTTTTAATATGAGGGTGACCTCCTTTCTGGCATATAATTAAGCTGCTTTCTGTTATTTTTTGTGGCTTCTTGTATCATTTTCATAGAAAAAATGGCCCAGCAGATGGTGTTTGAGCAGAAAGAGGAGATAGCCAGCGAATGGCTTTTTGAAGAAGTATTTGAGATGGAAAGTTATGAGGACCAAATGATTTTACTTGTAAGGAACACATTTAATACGTGATGATCCACTGTTCTCACCCTTCTATATAGACACTTTTACATTTAGTGAGACTGGGATGTTGGCTTTCTGGCTTGCTTGTCGTTGAGCAAGCTGCTTCTCTGTCTCTACATCTACAAAAAATATCAGGGGGGATTTATTCTCTCATAGAGAGAGTTTTGGACTTAGAGTTAGTTGATCATTAGTATGTAATACCCCATAATCTTGGATTATGTATTTTGCAATAAGCAGGACAAAAGGCACAGTTTATAATTTCTGCTAAGTTAAGAGTAGGTTATGAGAGATC
Source organism: Pandion haliaetus (assembly GCA_013401275.1). NCBI lineage: Eukaryota > Metazoa > Chordata > Aves > Accipitriformes > Pandionidae > Pandion > Pandion haliaetus. Next base: position 210,111 of record VYZV01043826.1, on the reverse strand, counting down.
AGAAAAAGGAAGTTTTAAAGTCCCATCTTAAATGTTGATTTAAAAGGGCTCAGTTGAAGCACTCACGAATTATGTTGCAAAGGCAAAAATGTCCTTCTTGTTAAATGACTGTAATCTAAAATGTTACAGAGAGCTAAATGATTTATTGATGTCTATTTCTGAGGCATTTACCTGCACCTGTAGCCAGCCCATTCCATTTATTTTGGCTTGCTGACAAATTAGTAAGCTATTTGTATGTCAGATTTGGTCAGTAGTCAAGTCCCTCCTCCTTACATACTGAACAGCTTTTAATTTAATTGTTTGTGGTGTTGGCAATTTATTATCCAGATAGATGTCACTCAGAGGAGCTCTTTTTTTAAAAGAAAAGAACCACCTGAAGATTTATTTGTGAATATCCTCATAGTGCCTTATAGAAGAGAGTATGCAGAGCAGCTTTCAAGCCTTTTCCACATACACAGGCAATGATCTGTGCGATACCTTCCTTTCTGTTAAACAGTTTGGAACGTGAAATATTAGGTTTTATATTTAATGACTGGAATAAGGTGAACTTTGTGATTACAGCCATTGTCATTGTAGCTAGACAACTTTTAAGGAATGAGCAATCAAAATTATGTTGGAGTTGCAACTGCTTAAATGTGTTGCATAAATACTCTCAGGCAGAGTTGAAGCGTGTGTTGCCACCTGCAGTGATTACACCACTGTTCTTGAGCAGGTTTTGCGGGGTATTTAAGGCAAAATTAGTGTGTCTTCCTAAATTGTTTTAGCTGTTGGCTTAGGTCCTCATCATGGTGAGGTTCTAAGTGTTACTTTTCAAAGTCAGAATGCTATACTGTTACAGAGGCAATTGCAGGTTGCCTGACCTTAGCTGCCAGAATGTCTCCTGCCTTACTGCTCCGCTGTGGCACCGCTCCTGGTAGTGGCTGCACATCAGCTGCTGGTGTTTCCCAGCTGAAGAGGACTAGTGAAATCTATTGTATGGGTATGTTTTCTTAACCTTAATTTATCCGATCTTGTCCTTTGTGAATTTTAAGTAACATATGAAATTTGGGCTTTAATATAGCAAAGGGGATTTTCATGTCATGTGAGCATGCCCAGTGCTGGCCACCCTGGCCACCTGATTCTGTTGCGGCTCACTGGGACTGCAGTTGGTTGAAAGACCCAACTATGTTTTTTCTCCTTTCAAAACAGCGCCATGGTTCCTAGTTAACGTTGTTGGCACTGTACAGCTTGAAATGTTTTTATGGTCTTACATCTACTTAACCTTTAATGTTTTCTGTCAACATCTATCATGACCTGGTGGCCCATGGTTAGTAAAATGTGCCCTTGCAGGCTGCCAGATACTGTAATGGAATTAGGCCTTTAAAATTATCAGACCTGTCAAAGGGGCTTACAATCCAGTGAGAGCTTTAAGTGGTTTCTTACCTCCACTTGAACACACACTTGACCTGGTTGAAGTGTTTTTTCTTGCTTCTTTTGTTTTTACTTCCTATTAATACTTTTAAAACTGGGGGGGGGATGATTATTTCCTGGGCATCTTTATGAGGAGTCTCCTCAGTTCTGTCCCAGATGTCTTTTTTTGGTTTCTTTTCTCTCTCTTGCACTTGTAGGTTAAATTCTGCAGATATTTCAGTGGGAACTTCTTCCCTTAAGTAAGGGAATAAGGACAGTTCATTATATGCATTAGTCAGTGTGCACCAAGGGCTGACACAAGTCAGGAGGGAATGTCAGGCTTATTTTGGGGGTATTGGACTCAATGTAGTGCTCACATAAGATGTGGAACTGACACCTCTGGAAACTAATGTCCTCTGCAGAGGACCGAGTGTGGGAAGGACAGTAACACTGCACAGTGACTCGTATTTACCCCTTCGGTGCTTTATCCTGAGCAGAGGATAGTGCTAGAGATGTGAGACGGTTTACCTTTTGCTAGTTAGTTTTCAATTGCCTGTGGAAATGCTGAAAGTAGTTTTGTAGCTCCTTGGTGGTCTCCCTGTGGTTATAACACAGTGCTTGGTGGTCATTAAGACTGTGAGGGATTCTGTAATGTTTCTGAACTGAGAGATATTACATGGGTCATACCCAATTGGAATTGAAATGTGCAGTAGAGGAGGCGATTTGACCACGTCGCATACAGTCTGTAGCTGAGTTTGGCCAGTCACCTTATCTGAGCCTGTTTCCTGAGTCGCTCTTCAGAGCAGTTTTCTGTCTTTGTGAGGTTGTTGCATTTGAGCTGTTTGCTTCAAATTGTTGCAAGTTGCTAATACTACTTTTTTTAGTTAAAGGCTGATCCAACTTTGGCTTCTGAAGTAGTGCCATGCTGACTCGGTTTCTTACCACCATCAGGGTGATGCAAGGTGAGGAAAGGCAATAAAGCTAATAAAATGCTGCTGTTTTAAAATACATCTTGTTGGAGACCTTGTACATAAGTGATAGAGGGAAATGCACTGCAGCCATTTCATTTGCAAGGAAAAGACCTTCTATTACAGAGGATTTTTTACATCTGCATTGTTCTCATACAGCACAATCACAATCAAGCAAGGTAAAAGAAAAATGTGGTCCCTGCTACTAAACTGTGTGTAGGCATTAGTCTCATAAATAAAACAGATTATTAAAAAAAGTTCGAGTTGTCTGAGGTGACATTAATTGGGATAGATGCTGGAACAAATTGGCCTCTGAGCAAGGAGGACAAATAGACAAACACCCATCCTCCAGGAAAAGTAACTCCTGTTTCATGTTTTAGAGCGATTGCACTTAATACTAAACCCTGAGCTGGAATGTTCCAAAATGCTGACTCTCCTACAGTTATAGGTGTACTCTTTTCTTTCGCACACAAATCTCAAGAATCTCCCAGGGCCCCCACTGCACTAAGCAAGAAGAGATGGAGATGTAGGAATGAAATCAGTCATCAGGCAGCTCTGGCGAGTGTCTTGGGATGGGCTGTCCTTTCTGATCCAAGAGCTTGAGCTATTGACGGCTAATATTTTTACTTCATGACAGTCTAGTGAATGATCTCATCAGCTGTTGCTAGCAGATGCAAAAATGATGAGCTTGTGGTAGCAAGACAGACATTACACTGTTTTCTGTGCTTGTCTTGGGATACGAGTAACAGACATGTCATCGACAGTTTTCTTTTTGAATAAATTGTCCGCAGCATTTTGGAAGGGTTCGAAGTAGATTAGAATCAATTGCTTAGTGGAGGGAGAGGAGAGGACCCCTCCCAGCCAGCAGCTGCCTGTTGGTGAAAATTTGGGATTCTTTCTGGCTCCTGGGAAATGGATGTTTTAAAGGTTGTATAGCTGTATTAAGAGGTGAACTGTTGCTGTTTCTACTTTCATGGCAAAGATATGGTAACAGCTTGGAAAAAATGGAGAACAATGAATGTCTCCTTTCAGTACTCACTGTTGTTTATTTAGCTGGATTACAAACACCTCAGGTTCCTACAGTTTAATAGGTTTTTATTAAACAGCATGGAAAAAGCAGTTTATGCAGTCAGGCAAGCAGCTTTCCACAGTGGCCAGATTCATCGGTCCTGATTCTCTGCTGTGTTCTTCTAAGTGTCAAGCCAAGCAAAGCTGATGCAGATCCCTGGAAAATGGGACTTCTGTCAATGTTTAGGTTATTTTATCCTCAGTGTTGATTCCCAGTTGTGACGGTTTCTGTTACCAGTATGGTTACTTTGAGCTTCCTACTTCTCAATTATTTCTCCTGCAGCCAGCGCACATGTGCCTAACCCATATGAACACACTCAGAGTTTGCCTAAGTCATCCAAAATACTGGGTGACAGTTACTTTACTTGAAATACGCATTTGGTTTTCCAGCCATTGCATCAGTTTAAGGATGTACAAATTGCAAAAGGTGTCAGGGTGACCCAAAGCAGATTGAAATGCAGGAATTTATTTGAATAAGGCAGAGCCTGATTATAAAATAGCACTGTATGAGTTAAACATTTCTTGTTTTAGTGGAGTCCTAAGTAGTAGCCTGAGTATTTCCTCTGCAGCTCAATTCTGCCTGCTTTCGACTCTGTGTTTAATATATAATGGCACTTTCCGTCAACATTGCCTCACTTTTTGCTTCTGTGCCTGCATTTGTGCAGTACCCTGTCAAAATGTCTGTCTGACTGCAATATGAAAGTTAATGTCTTAGTGTGAAAGTAATATTTATTATCGATTGTCTTTACACTGAAATGTCTCTGTATTTGTTGATCTTCATAAAGCGTGTCAAACAGCTGGTAATTTTTCAAAAAACTCACTTTAGATAGTGCTTGTTGCCTTAAACTGAAGGCTAATTGTGGCTCTCCGTTTCTATCAGTGGAATCACCGTAAGCCACCCTTGTAACATATGCCATTTCAAGTTGTTGTACAGTTTCACTCATAAAGTTTGGCAAATTTTTCAGTCTTCTTCAGAGGACTTTTAGATTGTTAACAGACTAAGGCATTTTAAAAAAATTTTACCAGTTGTCACCATCTAAAACTGGAGTCTGCAGTTGAGTTTTCCCATGTTTATTTTCATTGTTTGCCTAATCTGTTTTGAGATCAGTTTTGCATGAATCAAGGACCCGGGGAGGGCGGCAGGGAAGGAGTCTAAGTGGCTCTCTCTAGGAGCTGCTGCTGCAGATTTCATTGATGATTAGGATATTTCTGGCCTGTCCTTAACTCCCCTTTTTCTTCCTATTACACTGGAGATTGAAGATTGTGTTACATACAGCATGAGCAGTAATATCTACCTATACCAGTATTGACTCAAATGGCAAAATAATCCATAATCAGATTTCCTCCAATGATGATAATTTCTCTCTTTAAAGCTGGAAGATAGCTCTGCCTGTGTAGGAAATGGAATAGACCTGTGTTCTGGTTTGACAGTACTGTAAGTAAGCGGGGAAAAGAGAAAAAAGAAGGGGGAGGGGAGAAAAGGTCACCAGACCAACAGTACTTTGGTAATTACGGAATTACTAACATTTTAAATTTGAGTTA
>VYZV01043826.1:190148-205028 GCA_013401275.1 Pandion haliaetus | reverse complement strand
AAAGGCACACACCTTTTGGGAGATTGTTGCTTGGTTTCAGTGATTTCTCTGAAACCTGGAAGAAAGGCATTAAGCTACAGTGGTAAGGAGTTTTGTGGAATGAGAATAAGATCATCTGAAGTGAGATCTACACATAAAATTTATGTAAGCATGGAAATGTCGTTAAGGACTGTGCTTATTTACAGCTCTCAATACAGGCAAGAGTGCTAGGGTAGGTATAGTTCTACACCAAAAATGGCCTTTTGCTGATGCAGCTTGTTTCACTCAAGGAATTAGTATAAGCTAGCAAGATCACTTCGCTGATACAAACTGTATTTGAATGAGGCACGCACATCAAACTTTCTGAGGGTGGTTGTGGTGGCAGAATTGAAACGGTTGGAAGGAATAGAAGAGGCAAGAAACTTACTCCTGGAAGTAGCTACATCTCCTACTGCATATATGAACTTTCCAACCTTTTCACTAAGCACTGTTTTCTGGGTAATGCTCTGTTGCTGTCTCATACTGCGTATTCAAACTCAGATTGTGCCTTTAATCAGCGTAGTTAGTATGGAAACATATTGGTAGTTTGTGAGGTTAGTTGAGGTGTGTGTTCTAGCAAATTCGTTTCCAAAGACTCTCTCCTGGATATTCTTCCATATCTCCCCCTGAAACAGTCCTCTTCCCCATATCATCATTTTTCTTGGCATCATGGATCATCCATGCATAACAGTAAACCTACCTAGTCTACAAATTCTGTAGGGGGGAAAAAAAGGATGGCTTTTAAAGACTGGTATGCAGTTGAACTACACCAAAATGTTGTACGCTCGTTCATGAGAGTCTTCTCAGCGTTATGGAAATGCATAAATAAAGCTTTACGCCTTGAGAGGCGTTTTTAGGATCAGTCTGATGCAAACCTGTATGTAATTCAGAGGTTTCAGTCTGGAAGGGCTTGATCCCACCCTGAGTTTCATTTTGAGTTTCAGATTAAAAGAGCTATCAAAGAAATTATGAACTCAGTTTTAGTGGGCTTGACTTTATTAACAGCAACATCTTCCATATTCTTCACTGAATTTGCAGTTGCCCAAAACTGTTGACCAAAATGCATCCCAACCCTTCTTGCTCTCTCAGCAACCTCAGCTGTGTTTCCTTTGATAATTTCCTGAAGAAGCAGTTTAGCCTGGTTTCAGTATAAAAATACTCAGCTCTAGCTCTGAGTGAAAACTGTTTTTCATATATTCCCAAGGCTGCTTGGGTTTTTTTGCTCTTCCATGCAGCGACCTAGCCTTTGGAAAGAAATTGGGACTTGCTAGAGCAAGGCATATTTGCAACTTGAGCAACTCCTGTCTAAACCACATCTGTGAGCTTTTTGTAAATGAATTAAAAAGCAGTTATGCCTTTTACACCAAAATTGATGTGGTCCATTTTCTCCAGCCAAATGGTCTTTAACTGTATTTGGAAGATCTGTTCAAAGATAAATATTGCTGCTGGTCGTCTTTTTCCAGTGTTGGTTTGCTTCTGTAGAAATGTGATCGTTTATTTTTTTTTAGTTACCTTTTAGGTTTTGACAAATAAACCAGTATTTGGATCAAATCACAATAACATGGGACAACCTCTCTCCATATTCTGGTAATTTAAGTGTAATAGTTATTTCTAGCATTTGATAATAGCTTGTCTGGAATACCATGTTTAGCCTCTTTAAATATCTTGTTAATCCAGCAGTAACGGACTGTTGATGTTACAGTTAAGTGAGTCCAACCCATAAAATGATAATCCAGTGATTGACCAACCCGTTAGCCAAGGTGGGGCTAGAATTCATCCTCATATGGAGCCAGTTTGCAGAGCAGTATAGTTTCCCTGCCTGGGGAAGCCTGTGCTGAACTCAGAAATGTAACATTTGTCAGTTCTGACCTATCCCTATGCGCTGTGCATGTGCAGGCAGGGAGCCACAATGCAAGTTACTTTGGTTATTTTGCTGTAGGTAGTTTTTCCATTTGAAAATTAATTGTGTTTTCATCTGCATGCTGGTTACTTGAAATAACAATTTAGAGTAAAAACAAATCAGTGATTTGTTTTGGTTTTAATAATTGCAGAATTCAGCTGTTTATCATAAACTGAATTATTTTCATTTCTGTTAATGACTATTAAAAGTTTCTGTTTTCATTGGAACAGAAGAAGGGGGAGAATGTAAGTTCAGGCAAAACCTTACAGCTGCAGTTCCGCAAAAAGCTCAGGTTAGGTGAAATGCACTCAGGACTGAGACCTGCTGTGTGTGAGTAACCAGCACATACAGCTTCACTGAAATGATACTCTCCCTGCTCCTCCATCTCCCCCGCCATCTCTCTCCCTTCTTGCTCCCACCCCCTTCTGCCTGCAGAAAGATTGGGTCTGTCAGCAAGAAGGAAGTTGTGTGGTGTCTTTGGGCTGCGTAACTAAAGGTGCATAACTACGTGTAATCCAATTCTAGAATAAAGGCAGCTGAATAAACAGTTATAACACCCAAAACATAAGCAGGAGAGCTGAAGTCCATGAACGTAGGGATAACAAAGTGCCAATACATAAGCCCTGGTAGGCAACACACCTGAATCTGATGTCAGTCAGGGTGAGGAAGAACTCCCTAAGTTAAAGAAGATACTAAGTACAGGTGAGGGGAGAATCAAGCGTCTAATAGCAATACTGAAGTTCAGATCTGCTTTTTGCTTTAGAAACTTATACTTGGCAAGAGCGTTTATGACTTTGAGAAATTCAGCTAACAAAACCTTTGAAGAATTGAAGTATGAAGTGATATCAAAATTTTGTCTCAGTTTGAGAACAGGTTTTCAAAATTTCTCTCTTGCTCAGGGAATGGGCTGGCCAATGTTACGGTAGGCCTGTGTGTGCAGGCAGATGGGCAAATGTACCTGCCTGACTTTCCTGCATGACAGCTGTACATGTTAGTCTGCATTTTCTATCTCAGTATCTCTAGTGCCATATGTTCTTTTTTCTTTAAATAAACAGGTACATAATAGTTAGGACAGATGTGAATAGCAAAATGGTGTAAGCAGAGGAATGATCTGGAACAAGACTCAAATGATTAATCTTGACACCAGTAGTCTTAACCAGTTTGATAGACCTGAATTAGTACATGCTGTACAGTTTCTTTCACTGTCCCTGTCAATGGAAGGGTATCTTTAATCAACTTGTAATTTTAGTTTCTATCTGTCTGCTTATGACTCATTAGTCTTTGTAATTTCATCCTTTTTGAGCTGAGCGGCTTGTATATTGCTTACTAATATGCTTCAGGAGTGTTGCAGATTAGGTTTGTAGATGGTCTAGTCAGTCTCCGCAGCAAAGAGGCTCATGCAACTGTTTTTATTTTGTATAATTTAATTTAACCATTACAGACTCATTGAGGTAAATACTTTTTTGAAACGCCTTGGAAAACAATGGTATTAAAAGCATCAAATATAAACATGAAGGAATTAGCATTAAATTACAGTGAAACGGCAGCTGGAAATGTAATCATGTAGACAGCTACTTTATAGCAAGAAATCCAAAAGCAGTTACACAATATATTACTGAGTTACACAGATTTTATTCAAAAAGATACCAGGAATGTGTCAGAAGATTGGAAGGGGTAGGACATTCCCCTTCCTGTATGCAGTGGAGAGGTGTAGTTTCCCCTCTCAGGGAGGAGTTCTCTTTGATTTCTATTTTATCCTCTTCTGAAGTCTAGAAGGGTATTTATTGTTTAGAGAAGAGCTTCTTTGAAAACAGAATTAGGAATCAGATTAGGAATCTGATCTTTTTCTTCGTTTTCCTTGTCTTCCTTTTTCCTTGTCTCCTACTTTTACCATGCCTAGTTATGAACAAATACAGCTCTGGAACATGAATGGGATTCTCATTATTTGCTACCTGCGCTTGATTTCTCTTTCCTCCCCAACCCTTGGTGCTAATGATCATTAGTTCACAATAGTTTCCTATTCTCATAATGTGTTTTAGAACAGGCAATCCTGAGGAGGGTAAATGAGGAACCTTAAAAAGGCCTTTTTATAGTTGCTTATGAGAGTTTGATTCCCACATTGATAACGTAAGGTAAGGATTTATGATACAAACACAGTTCTAGACTATGTTCTCCGTGACTGGTTTTAACCTGATTTGTGGCTGCTGCTTGTGTATTTACACTTCTTCTTAAGGTATTAGGACGAGATAGCATGTTGTAAATAAGACATCAGAAGGCAATTTAGTATATACCTTAGCATCTGTTGCTAGGAACACAGAATAATAGTTCCACTGGCCCAGTTCAACACAATTTTGAAAAGCAATAGTGTGTAAGTTTGCTGGGAGAAGGTAGGGAAATCCCAGATGAGCTGAGAAAACTCTTGAGCGAATTTACTGTGGGATTCTCTTCTTAATAACACACTTGGCTTTTCAGGGTGAAGCACGGAGGCAAGCTCTGCACCCTGGTTTATCCTCCTCGATGAGCTGCAGTGGTTAAGTGGCCCAGTCAAGTCCTCATGCCCACCGTAGGAAGCATGCGCATGTGGAACTGGGGGTGCGGAGAGGGGCTGAAAGCCTTACACAGAGGTCTGTGCTTCTACTCTGCCCAGAAACCAAAAGGTTGCTTTGTGATGGAGAGGGCAGTGTCAGTATCCTTGGCCCTAGAAAAGTAGTTGGAATCCTACCTAGCAGATAAAATCCCATCCTTGCAGTAGTTGATGTAGGTTTTGCCGTTCTCCTGAGCATGGTCAAGACTTTACCAGAGGAGTTTATTTTCCTGTACTTGTTTCTCCCGTTCCCCATAAATGAAAGAGAAACTGTTGAATAAATTCTTCCTCTTCAATTCATGTGTGTTTTAGTTTTGACATGATAGCTAACGACTCCTGATACGCATTTTATAATTCAACCTTTAGGTTTAAAGTGCTGCCTCAGATGTGAAAATGAACTAAGCATGTTATCAATGAGACCTGCACATACCTCTGGTCTTTTGGACGTATAATCTCTGTGCATCATTGTGTTTCCTTCTTCACATTCTATTAATTTTTTATGAGCTTCATCAGAACTGTAAAGTACAAGCTGTTTTCATGTAGATGGTTTTTATGGTGACTAAACATTGGAGAAAGAAAAAACAAATAATTGTCCCAATATACGATACTGCCTAGGATGAGCAGATTGATTTAAAATGCACTGCTCCAGTGCTTTGTATAGGCAGCAGGCTTGTATGATTCAGTTCTTATTTTCTGGCCTTCAGTTTGCTGATCCTGATTTTTCAGCTTGTCATTTTTTTTGAGCTAAGGCTGTTGCCTTTTTAACTAATACAAGAAGTTTATACGTGTTGCTTTCATTGTGGAGGTAAACATTGAATTAAATCATTAGGTAAGAATAATTGCTGGGTCTTTTTTGAAGTTAGTATCCTACATTTCAGAAAATGACTTTTTTTTTTCCTCTTCCACTTTTGATCTTAGATGTCAGATGTGACAAATGTATGAAACTTGCTATACTTCTAAGAACAAGAGCTAATGTTTAATGTCCATTTACGTCATTTATCTTTTCTAATGTCAGTGAGCATGTGTACATATAAATGCTTAATTTTATCTTGCATTCCACTCTGTTCCTGGCTTCATAAATACTTTGTAATAGGGATTTCAATGAACTTGACTGTTTGAGCTGTGTGAAGGAGAAAACTAGCTGTAGTAAAAAACATGTATTCATTTCTGAATAGTAGTAACATAATTTTGAAACCTTTTATGTGAAGTGTATCTTTTCCATGAAGCTTGATGTTTCTATATTCCACTTTTTATCAATAATACATTTTTTTACTGTTTACTCATTCAGGTGTCTCTGTGTTTCTTCAGTCCCGTTTGCTGATCTCTGAATCCTTTAACTATTTGCTTGGCTTTTTAAGGCAGAGAAACCAAAACCATATACTATATTCCATTGAACAGTGAGCCTTTGACTTAAGTAGCAATAATTAAAGTATCATTTCCATTTTCCATCTTTCTGTTTCTTACCATCTATCGACGATTTCATCTAGTTTTTTACAGTGCCATGCCCTTATTCTGAAAGGCTGTACAGGTTTAGAACCCAGTCATGTTTTAAACTGGTGCAAATGGTCATATTCATGAAAACAAAATATAGTGTGGCATTCACTTGACCATACACTTTTTTTTCTTCCCCATATTGTCTTTTTCTAACCTAGAAATGTGCCATCTGCAAATTCTGTCATCTTACTTTCAAACTCTTTTTCCAGAGACTAGGTGAATACATTAAACACCTTTAATTTTTTACATGGTTTTGATCCCCCTTGCATGTTTATCATTTGTCATATTGAGAACTGTTGGTTCTGTTTGTCTTCCTGTTAAGCAGTTCCAAGCAGATGAGAATGCTCTTTGCCACAGATCCCATGACTGCCGAGTTTCTTGACAGTCTATTGCCAGGGGCTTTGTCCAAGGCTCTTCAAAAGGGCAATTGAGTTACACGAACAAGCTTCACTTCAGGCATGTCTTCATTTACACTTTCAAAGAACTGTACTGGTTTACCTGTGTCGTATGTTCAGTTGCGTGTTTCTGGGTATTAAATTAAGGTTGACCTGAAACGCTTTAAACTGGGATTGGCACCCCTCAGATGTTTCACTGTGAAAGAAAGCAATAGGATTAAATGGCCAGCTAAACTCTGTGCACCCTGAAGAAGGACAGTACTTCTTGTTACTGTTGCTTGCCCTGTTGCCAGTGCAGAATGTAAGTAATTTATATCCAATGTAATTGTAAGGTACATGGTAAACTGAACTCTTGGAGCTCGTCTGGTGCTGTAACTGTCCATATTAACAAATATTAATTGGTGCACCTCTCCTTGTACAAACTATGCTAATGTCTTGTTCATAAGACTCAGATTTCATGTCAGCAATAAAAGCCTTTCAGGCAGAGTAAACGCAGGGGTTTTGCTGACGTTCTAGTGCAAGTCAGCTGTCTGCCCCTGTGCTCTGTTTTTATAAATACGGTACTCGGCCTCACGATCTAGCAGATCAACAAGGTCAGTTTGAGAAAGCACATAAAGGAGACAGTATTGTCTGCCTGCTGTTTGTACCGTGCTGGATAGATGGACTCTGGTCATGTTGCCTGTGTGGGATTTTTTTTTTTTTTAATTCATCATGTTCTACTGTAGTCATTTGCACAAAGGATGCTTTTAAACGAGTAATGAGTGCTTTCCTGTTTGGCACTTGGTTAAACTGAACTTTGTGTCACAGTTCTTTATGATTCACTCATACAAGACCTAAAATATTCAAGACTAGTAGGGGGGCAAAAAGCTCTGTCTGGCTCATGCTGTTTCTAGGAAAAGGGAGTCTTGGGTGGGGGGGAACCCTGCAAAGACCTACAAATTATGCCGTGTTCTTTGTGTCCATGAATAGTTTCTCTTGTGAGTGAATGGGGATGTATTTTTGGACTCGCAGACAAAGCAACTTTTGCTACAACTGGCTTTTCTCCAAGGCACACTTTCTGTGCTTATTCTTTTTATTTTTATTATTTTAAAAATCTAATGATAGCCTGAAAGTGATCTGAGGGCCTGAGTCAAACATCCAGTGTCCAGTTAGCCTTGTCTGTAGTCATATTGCAGGTCATCTTCTGGACAGCGAGGCTCCGCTGAGCCTCTCAAGCAGAGAGTCTCTCTGTTTTAGCAGAAATTTTGTTCTCTGGTTTCTCATCTTCCTACTGAGAACTGCCTCATGCTTGCACAGAAAGTCAAAAGTTGACTCAAATTCAGATTTCAGGCTGTTATTCTTTACCTTTTACTTCATCTTGTAAATAATGCTATAAAACTGTACAGTTTCATCCTGAATTAAGATCATTGATGTAATATGTATGCTCAGCTCCTTGGAGTATGTGGCCCTCTGTGACCTCAGGACCTAATTTGAAAGGTCAGTTTGAAATACGTTAATTTTAACTTTGGAGCCAGTGGAGATCTGGTATAGGGTACCAGCTTGCTTGGCTTCAATTGTATTTCATCCTACTACTTAATCCAGGTATGAATTCATACCTTTGTGGTTTAACCTACTTGACTTTCATGTGGGAATAAAATAATTTTGTTGCAGGTTTTGTGAGAATTTGTTATTTTTACCTTTAAAAAAGCATGTGCAGTAAAATGTAGTAAGATGGCAAAATTCACCGGCCTTTACAGAACGCTTCTGATGTAATCTGTTTTTAACTACAGGGTGTTCTAATAGCTATTAAAACAAGTGTGTGTTTATCAATTTCAGTATGGTTTTACAAGCTTTGCCGATCCTTTCTCAAGACATCTGCATTGCAAAGTCCGGTTTCCTGAGCTGTAAAAATTAAAAGATAGCTCACAAAAAATTAAAATAACTTGTTAAAAGTGAAAGTAGCAATCCAACCAGTTGAGGCAACTTTTAAAAAAATACATTTTATTACAATTAAGGGACGCCTCTCGCACTGTAGTTTAAGAAGCATCGCTTGGTGGCGTCACTGGCAGAGGTAAAAAAAAATCTTCTCTGGTCAGTGGGTCTCTTTGTAGTTATACTCGTCATGGAGGTGGAAGGAACAGAATACCGAAAGGTTGCAAGATAGCACTGCTATTAAAAGTGCTTGTGAAATTACATTCTTGTTTTAACAGCCCTAAGTTTAAGAACTCTACTTGGATGCTTAATAACATCTCCCGCCTCTTCTCTGTGTCACTTGTCAAGTACTGAGAGAAGATCACTAGCAGACTAACAGTACGAAGGCTTCACATTCAGGTGTCCATTGACTTAGGGCAGCTGTTTGATACCCCCTTTCAAATGAGATGCTGACCCTGTTGCCATTGGCAGTGGATGGGGTGTATGGCTTTCAGCTTGACGTGCTGTAACATCTGGGAACCGTTGGTGCACAAGTAAGGCAACTGGGCTTCAGTGGGTGTGCAGACCCTCAATGTCTCCAGCATTGCTGGTCTCTGTGAACTAGACTGGTGAATTGGTGATCACATGAGGCAGGAGAAGCCTGTGAGGGGCTGGTTGGTTTGTATGGATTTCTTTTTGAGCTTTTCTCCAGTTAAATACAGGTTGTCATGTCAAGGAACATCACTGCTGCCACTATCATGAATTGCTAAACTTTCATTTGTTTAATAAATAAATAAATAAATAAATAAAAATCAATCCGTGTTTTTTGCATGCTGGTAAGGATTGGTGGGCAGGTTACCATATGCTAAAGCTTGTAAGCACAACCAGAACTTACCCCATCACTGCCATCACCAGCAAAACGCCTCCCAGGACTTTGTATGGGGGTTTTTGGTGGTTTGGGGTTTTTGGTTGGGTTTGTTTTGGTTTTAGTTTTGTTTGGGTTTTTTTGTTTGTTTGGGGGTTTTGTGCTGTTGTGTTGTTTTGTTTTGTTTCAAATGAAGTGTAGTCAGGAAGAGGCTGATCTGACCAAGGACAGACCAAAATAAATAACTAGACAGGAATCTTTATCAAGGTTTTATGCTGTATGCTCTAAGCGGTATCGTCGTACCAAAATTATTTCAGGAGTTACAAACATAATTTCACCACTTGGTCTTTGCGGATTTAAAGTGGTTGTCAGAGCATTTTTTTAATTAGTCTTCAATGGGCTGGTGATAACATCTGAGCTCAATTTTAGGTATATTTCTAATAAAGGCAGGACTGTTAGGGCCTATCGTTCCCATCATGAGACTGTTTTTGGGTCCTTATCCTTTTGCTGGGTTTTAACAATTCAGGCTGAAATTTAACAAAGTTCCCTGTATCTGAAGGGGAAAAAAGAGGGAAAGGAAAAAATGAGGAAGGAAAGAAGGAATATATGTATATATAAAAAACTGTGTGTGTATTTCAGGCTAGGCCACTGTTTATGGAAAAAACTTCTATTGACCTTTTCTTCTAGATAGTATGTTTCCCATTTGGCAAGATGCTGGTCTTTGAGTAGCAAAGTTGTCAGGGGTTTTTTGCCATTAAAAAAAAAAAAAATACTCAGAGTTGGCTAAGTTGATCCACAGCTGAATAACTGTGGTTTGCAAGCACTCACAAGGGACCCCCTTGGCTTTAGAAGAGAAAATCTCAGAAGGCCTCCTCGTGGCTGACCATGTTTGAACTACTCCCAGCTTTGACTGCTAACCAGCATGTTCAGGCGCCGGCCCGATTTACCAGCTGAGCAGGCATAGCCAGGCAGCACCAGTGAAGCCAGACCTCTTTGGCGGCTATCACGAATCACACTGAAAACAGAAATAGGTCATATTATCAGTGTCTAGTCATAATAGTTTAGATTTCAGAAGCATAATACCATCCATCAGAAAAATTATAGCATTTACACTAGCAGATGCCTTGTCTTGTGGTGCTTATTGGGACATTTGCATGTTCTGCTATCAGAAGTATGAGATATTTCCCTACCTGAAACAATGCAAAGGCTGAGAGATTGCTGAGGTGGACCATTTTGGATTTGTTACTGTTGAATTGATCTAATATAAATTGAATACAGCTTACTTTACTGTAACTGTGCAAAATGGAATACTCATTTGCAAGTAGTGGAGTAATACCCAGTATAAGTGTTCAGATAATTGAATTTTTATTCTTTAATTTTTCTAGTATGAGCAAGCTGTAAAACCTGAAACCATTTTGATAGCAGTGGAGACGTTGGAATTGATTTGAATAACATGGAACAACATCTCAATTTTTCCTTTAAGGATCAAAAATTTCTGGTGCCATTTATTCCATCAGTTCCCTGTCCAGTCCTTGAGTTAGCCAGTTAGAAGTGTGTACATAGAGGGATGCATCCCCTCGCATCCCTCCCTTGGGGCCTGGAGCTCTGGCTGGTATTGCTACACAAGAAATAAGGGCTAGGTCAGATACATCTGTGTTCTGGCTTGACTTTCAGTTACCGAAATGTCAGTTTATTCTAATCTAGATGGGGTCTGTCTGCTTTCTGAACCACAGTAACTGCTTAGAATAAGGGATGGGGGGAAAGCCTTGTATCATCAGCTTTTGGCCAAATATCCAAAGTGTTTGTGTGCTTTTATACATTAGTCTTCTCAAGTTCATTCATCACCAGTTAGACTTCAATTTGTTTGTAACTGAAAATTTGGGTTAATTGTAAATCCTTAAAAAACCCTATATAATTACTCTTTGTAGGAAGAAATCACCATAGGTAAATTCTACACATGTAAAAATACCATGGGCTAATTAAAATAAAATCCTTGCAGTTGGACAGTTAATGTCCTGAATTGTTGCTTTCACTCCTGAGTCGACTCAAGCCTTTTTTTCAGCCTGCAGCCTGCTGCATGGGTTAGCAGTGTGGGAGTTGGGTGTTCTCCTGTGCCAGGACCTGTTGGGAGCTCATTCCTCTCTGGTCCTTGGTAGACAGGGGGTTCTTAAATTGGGGCATGGCATGTGTGCAGGGGGGTAATGGCAGAGCGCATGAGACTGTTTCACTTTCCACTGCCCACCCACCGCCACTTCTCTCTCGCTCCCCCAAGCAGATCTGCATGTCTGTCTTGTGTACTCTTTCCAAACACAGGTTGAGCATTGCCCTCCTACTTCTTCTGCCCATTCCTGTCTGGGTTTTTTAGTGCATGGGAATCATGCCCTTGCCTACTGTTTCCATCCTTTCTCCTGTTTACTTTTTATGTTTCTTGCACGTTGTTTTTGGTTAGGTCTTTGGCTTATCTAGTTGTGTTTACCATATCTTAAGCATGGTAACAGCAGTTAATTTTTTTCTTGTAGCCCATGTCACTGGTTTCTTCCGTCTTGTTCTGAGTGTACTTTACTGCTAATAGCCAAAGCATTCCTTAACAGGGAGTTTTAAACTGAACGAGGTGAACCCAGAACTGCTGAGTCCCCATGGTGCAAGTTGTGCGCCAGTGCGTAACAATATTTTTGATGTTTTTGATAGTAATTTAGAATGCTATGTGATTTCACCAGCTTTAGGCACTATCACTCTTAGTATTTTACAGGATGGGTTTTTTTTATGAACCTGATTCTTCCCACCATTAAAACATGCCAGTTACAGATATGCTGTTTTGTTGAGGTGAAGGCATTTGCCGTTGTTAGTTATTAATATTTGGTTAGTGCTTATATCTAAATCAGAATGCCCATTGTGCTAAGCACTGTACAAACATGTTTGAAGAGACAGTCTCCACTCCAAAGAGTGGAGCAGATTTATACTTTAGATCTTTCACCTTACTACTTAATGCTTCTTTTTTTGCACTTCAGTTATGCTGATCTAATGGATCTCTATGCCACTGTGCCTCTCTGTAGTCATAGTAGTGATATTTAGGTAGTCAATTTTTATCTTGATCATATGCAAGTCCACGAAGAATTAAAAAAAAAAAAAAATTCCAGTGTATCATCAATTTGGCGGGCAAAGACTTTGAAAAACCCTCGTGCCCAGTGAAACACTGCTGGCTGGTCCCTTCTAAAAAAAGGAATATTTCCCATATTTTAAAGGTTTGTTTAGAATTGGGGATTA
The DNA here is from genome assembly GCA_013401275.1 of Pandion haliaetus. Classification (NCBI taxonomy): domain Eukaryota; kingdom Metazoa; phylum Chordata; class Aves; order Accipitriformes; family Pandionidae; genus Pandion; species Pandion haliaetus. The sequence goes on along the minus strand of VYZV01043826.1, from coordinate 192,618 downwards.
ATTATAACATGCCTGCACATGTGTTAGGATTGAGATTGCTGTGTTTTCAGTTCTACAGGTATGGAAGATTATTACTCAATCTTAAGTTTCTGAGCTGACGTTGTCTGTCCCAACACTGGAAAGGGCTTCTCTGACCCCTGTAAGGTGCATTTGACTTAAGTAAGCACATTGGAAATACTTTCTCGGTTGCCTAGGACAGATGAAATTACTCCCTGAACTCAAAAGAGACCATTGGTTTGATCCATTGTAGTTTCTCACCTTTATTAAAAGAGGACTTTAGTAAAGACGTTACGACTTCCAGTCATAGAATGTCTGGAACACAGCAGTATCAGTTGGAAGAGATTACAGCTGCCTTTGTTAATTGCTCTGTTGTTATCTCTCATTAGTGCAGTGACTGTGCTTCGTATCTACTCTTTCTCCTTCACCTTAGTCCACAGAGGTCCAGGTTGTAGGTTTTGCTGGTTGTTTTCTTAATCAGTGTCTATCTGTAGAAACTTGTTAGTCAAGAACCTGTCTGATAAAAGGTTGTCGTTTGTTTCATCATGATACCTGCGTTAATGTTTGCTGTAGATCATGTAACATTCTTCCAGTCTTCCTTTATGAAGTCTTTATACCTTTTTTTAATGCATCCCTTTTATCTTACAAAGCTGTTCATGTTGTGTTTTGCTATCCTTTTTGATTCCTAGATTTTTCCAGGATGAAATACATTTTTTGCTTTACAAGGCTTTCTTAAACTTATCTTCTCTATTAGTTTATTCCAGCCTGTAATAGCAGGGGCTTAGTCTGTACTCCATGAAAGCTTTGAGATACTACCTTTTATAAATAGTGCAGTGAACTAGACTATTTCACTTCAAAGCTTTGATTGCTTGATCCTAGGCTTCAGCTTTGAACCCTCTTTTCTCTGTTTAACGTTCTGGCTCAAGTTGCTGGACTGGTGCTGGAGTTCTCTGCGGTCGTTGCTCCGGGTGTCAAAATAGGCTGCAGAGTCAAGCACTTCCCCAGCACGTGCACGTGCTTGGAAGTCCACTTAAAAAGGAAGATTTTTTAGCCTCTGCCGCTTTGTTATTATTTATTCTCTAGCATTCAGTGGCACATTTGCTTGGGCAAGAATTTGCAAAGAGGTTTTAGAATCCCCGTTTTGTCTTCTGCAACATGCATCTGTGCTTTTTTTCAGCTGCCTTGCAGGAACTCCTCCTGTCAGATTAGCATGGTCTAGTGGTCTGCATCCAGGCTAGGAAAAGAGCCTCTGAGCTCTAATCCCACATCTGATGTTGAGTGCATTGATTCTCTCCTCCTCAGGATGCCATGGATGACTGTGAATGTATGTCCTTAATGACTAGCATTATCTTCCTCCAGAGCAGTTCCTCTCTCCTTTCAAGACCCTGCTCTATAGATGTGAAAATTCTGTTTCCGTGTTGATGTCCAAACCCATTCTCTCCTTCCTGGTCTTTTTGTCAGCAGTTACCCGAAAGGTCCCTCAGGGAGTGGGGATAGTGTCGGCAGCAGAAATGTATCAGAACGGACAGAAATGTTCACGTAGACCTACCAGTCGGTAGCCTCAGAGTCCCTCACCCTGGCAGCAACTAGATGTGATTTCACTGTACCTTTAGACAATAACTATTCTCTCTGGTGTTCTAACCTGAGTATTTTCCCCAAAGGATTAGTTCACTACCTTAGCCTTCGCTCTTTGTGAAACTAGGATGATGTTCTCTTCACAGGATTAGGTGAAGATTAGCTAGTGTTTATCAGCGACTTGCAGATAAAATAAGTGCTTTGTTTACATGTGTATCTTTTAGACTGCATGGTCTTGATCACAGCTGATTGAGGATGCTGCTACAAAATAACGTTTACAGACAGTTACTAAGATGTACATATTTTTAGAATTGAATCCTGCTTCCCAAAAACTGAAGCATTTTGCAATTTGGAAATATTCTGCCCTATTCTCTTTTATTACCTTTAAAATTTTTGTATTAGTGTTAATACATCGGATTTTTGTGGTCATGCTGGAAATTTCAATAACATTTCTGGCCTAATGGCTGTAAGTACTGTATAAAGGTAGAAGGAAACACAGTGCCATCCTTCAAGAGTTATCTTGCTAAACAGACAGACAGACAATGTCTGCTGTTACCTTTCCACACCATATATCCCTAGTTCATGAATTAAAGTATCTGGAACCTGAAATTCCCAATGTTTTTTCTGCTGCTTTTATCATTTCTGAAAATAAAGGTTTTGCAGCAGCTGGAATCAGCTAACAGTCTTGCGGAAAATACATCCTGTTCTTTCCTAGTGATACTGGCTCTGTGGGGCTTTCTTAGTAACATGAGAACAGATATGACTCAGAAGACAGAGGGAGAACAACTATGTTGTGTAGGAAGTTAAAAAATGGGGGTTTTACTTTTTTTTTTTTTTCCAGCACCACAGTCAAGCTGCACTGCCTGCCTTTTTTATCTCTTTTTTTCTCTCCTTCCCC
>VYZV01043826.1:169935-190095 GCA_013401275.1 Pandion haliaetus | reverse complement strand
TTGACAGCCTTTGGAACTGGAGCTGGTATCCTAAATTGATCTTAACAATTAACATGAAATCCAAGAGAGAACAAACCAGGTGTTCTCAACAGACAGTTTCTTTCTTTCAAAAGGCTTGTGCTGATGAAGGGGTAGAGGGATGATGTGTGTGTGTAGCATACAAGCAGGAGCAACTCCAATGAACAGCTTTTTCTCAGATGTCAATGAAATGATCTAAAACATGAAATTTTGAAATGATGTAATTTCTAGTTTTCATAGCACCGAACCGCAGGTTGCAGGTTGGACGATTTGGCTTTTGGGGGGCGTTGTTCTGTGGGGAGGTACACTTACAGGTTCTAAGGAGGAAGAAAACATAGTAGAAACTTGTTCTCAAAGTAAAATACAGGACCCAAAAGTATGGGGGGGGGGGGATCACAGGTTGGAGCCCATGTAATTACCCATTCTCCCTTCTCATTAAACAGTCAGCCAGCACCCTCAGGTATGTTCCTTGTTCCCTCCGTCCTTGTTCCCTGGGTTTCTGTTGCTCTTGAGGGTTGTCCTGTCTCTTCCTCCACCCTCGTGCTTTCAAAATTACTTCAGTCTATTCCCCTCAGAGAAAATTTCCTAATACTTGGCTGCAAACGCCTTCTTTCTTTCAAGCCCTTCAAGTAACCAGCTCCTTCCAGAAAACATTCCTGTGTTAATTTCCCTGAGAAATTTTTGCCCATGCCATCTTGTTTTTGAACTTTTATTGCATTTCTTTCAAGTTCCTTATGGAAGGAACCAGTTCTTACATGCTTGTGAAAGGCCATTTATATAGTCCCCAGAGAGTAAGTAGCCAGACACAATCTGAAGGCAATAAATGCCTCTCTGTAACCATTCAGAAACCTTATCTTTCTTTAACATGTTATCTTATCTTTTGGTCTCATTTCTCTTGTTTTTGACCCTCTGTTCTAGTCACTTTCCCACATAATCTCTTAGTTTACATCGCTGAAATTAAAATTATCATCTGCTAGACTAACATGAAAGCATTTATTATCAATGTATAAAGGAGAAGTCATGTTTCGTAATGTACACTTAAAATGGTGTATTAAAAAAAAAAGAAGGATCAGATTAGTGGAGGTTGTGTAAATGTAATATAAGAGAGTCAACCTTCCTGCCACTAGAATTGTTTACGGTATTTTCCACCAACTTCAGTAGGAGCAGGAGCTAATCCAAAATGGTTCTGACCAAGAATAGAGAATTTTATTTACCATCTGCTTGGATAGCATCTTACTGTGTGTTTTACAGTAATATTTGGTGTTCTGATGTCCATTTTGATTCTTCTTATCCAGATGTTCTGGGAACGTAAAATAGACATGGTTGCTATTTAGATAGGATGTTTGCTCAGTGCTGGTATAAACTGCTGCTTTTGTACAGGCTGTGAAACAGAAACGCTGTCCCCATGAAAAGCTCTGCAGAATTAACAGGGCTTGAAGTCTTGGGAAATCCTCTGGGTCCCTCACTGCCTTCCCTCCTCCTTTCTCCTCTCCTCCTCGGTATATGGTCTCTTCAGTTTTAGGTTCCAAAGATGAAAATCTTACCCCTGATAATGTCTTGTGGGTATTACAGTCTTGGATAAACAACATATTTTGTAGGCTCTATTGGTCATGTCAGGTTGCATTCTAGTCATTTCCCACAAAACGCCCTGAGGAGTCGCATACAACTCATCTGAAATGGTTTCCTATTTGTGTTTGCTACTAATGCTGCAGGATTGTTTAAGCATCCAAATTAGATATTTTTTTAAAATTCTTTTTTAAAATCATCCTTTTGTACTGTTCTAACAGATTGGCTGTAGAAAATTAGTGCTATAACCTGGTTCCGTGTGTCATTAGGACTGTATTATTTTCTCTGTCATCCCAGTCCTCTGCCTGAAATATTCTCAGGAGGCTGGGAAGACTCATGCTGCAGTTCAGGGCGAGATCGGAAAACTGTTCCAGCGTGTGGCATCCATGCTGTGCTGTCTGTCTCGCTTTCTCACCCGCCCACCCCTCCCCACGGCTGCCTCGCTTGGGCCCATTCGCCTTTTTAGTGGCTGAGATAAGATGTCAATGAGAGGGGAGGGAGGGTTAGCAGAGCTGCTGGAGGAATTGATTCTTGTCTGCCTCTCCGAGCAGTCTGTCTGCGCAGCAGCACATGATGCGATTTTGCACAATACCACACTAATGCCCTAGTCAGCAGCTTCCAAGGGAAGAACAGTATTGAAAAAAAAAAATAATAGCAGCCCTCCGCGAGCTGCAGAGAGTGCATGGACCAGAGCTAAATTTGGAAAGCTAAAGCTTATTTCATGCAAGATTATTAGAATTATTTGGGTTTCCAAATGCATGCTCACACACATGTACGTATCACTGGCCAGCTTTTCCACGTGACTTGGCTGGATCCGAACGCAGTTGTTATTTATAGATGGCAAGAGCAGTGATGGCATTATCTTACAGCACTCCAGTCCTGAAATTATAGCACTTGTGTGCAGGGAGAGGGGGCCTGATGCCCTTTGTAAGAACTGAGGCAGGCTGCTCTTCTGTAGAAGTCCGTAGGATGAGGTAGTCACAAATAACCCTCTCCCTCATCCCCATTTCTTTTTTATTTTCAGACAGAGGGAAGAAAGGTATTGAAAAATCAGCGTAGGCTGTGATTTCTACTGGCTTCTTCCCTAGATGCATGTAAAAAGCAATTAGCCATGTTCATTTTTTTACCTCTCCCCTATTCCATAAATAACCTACTTCTACCTATGTAAAACCATAAACATTCCCCTGAAGACAAGGAAACGGCAAATTCTAATCTGTCTAAAACCAATGTTCATACTTAGGCTTTTAAATAAAACAAGTCTCATGTTCAGAACCGCTGTGTGCTTGTAGCTCAGCTAATTGAACTGAGGCATGTACACGTGCACTGGAGCTGTGTCTTCGGGTATTGCCTGTGCAGAGAAACAGCTGGCTGATATTCCGCCTCTGCAGAGTGCCGTAGCCACCCCCACTGGTGCTGGGGCCAGACTCTGAGCCGCAGCAGGGAATTCATCTAGCTGGGGGAAAAACACAAAACAAAACCAAATAAATGTCAGGGTGGGGAACAAAAACCAAAAAAACCCCAACCAACCAAAAAAAAAGCCCCAAAACCAACCAAACAAAAAAACCCCAGATCAGATTCCTGGTCAGGTTCACAGGGTGGTTGTGCAAAGAGATGCTTCAGCACAGCTGGGAGCATGCAAGCCACAGCAGGGCATGGGCACAGACCGCAGAAGACAGGGCTACCTGAAGGCGGTATTGCTGCTGAACAGTTTGTATCATGAAAATACAATCAAAATAATCTGAAGGTCAGGGTAGGGGTTATTTGGATGTTTCTTGCTTTACACCAACTTGAGTTTCTATGTGGCCCGAATTGTAACAGCATAGATGATTTGCTAGTTTTGCTTTATTGGTAATAAATAAAATAAACACAGTGCACACTGTTCCGTAAAGGGTATCAGAATGCCTTAACGAGAGCATCCATGGCTCACAGAGTCTGTTCCTTTAATATAACCATGTTTGAGGTGAGAAATGTCTGTTAGCCCAACAGACACAGCTAGCAGAAACGAACTTTCAGGGTACAGAAGACCTTCTCTTGCTCAAATTAGTTACCAAGTTCCCAGTGCAGCTTGGGAACAATTATTTGGCATTTAACTTTGGTATGTTAATTGAATGTTAATTAATTAGGCAGTTCTCAAGAAAAGGTGATTGGTACCAGAGGAGCAGAGCAGGTTGCTAGTAAAGGGAAGATGACAGGTTTTGTGGGGTTGCTGGGACACAGAGGGAAAAAGAGAAGTAATGACTGTGTCATGGTTTAACCCCAGCCGGCAACTAAGCACCACGCAGCCGCTCGCTCACTCCGCTCCCCGGTGGGATGGGGGAGAGAATCGGAAGGGTAAAAGTGGGAAAACTAACTCATGGATTGAGATAAAGACAGTTTAATAGGTGAAGCAAAAGCCGTGCACACAAGCAAAGCAAACCAAGGAATTCATTCAGCACTTCCCATCGGCAGGCAGGTGTTCAGCCATCTCCAGGAAAGCAGGGCTCCATCACGTGTTAATGGTTACTTGGGAAGACAAATGCCATCGCTCTGAATGTCCCCCCCTTCCTCCTCCTTCCCCCAGCTTTATATGCTGAGCATGATGTCTTTTGGTCTGGAATATCCCTTGGGTCAGTTTGGGTCAGCTGTCCTGGCTGTGTCCCCTCCCAACTACTTGTGCCCCCCCCCCAGCCTACTTGCTGGTGGGGTGGGGTGAGAAGCAGAAAAGGCTTTGGCTCTGTGTAAGCACTGCTCAGCAGGAACTGAAACATCTCTGTTCTATCAACACTGTTTCCAGCACAAATCCAAAACACAGCCCTGTACCAGCTACTATGAAGAAAATTAAGTCTATCCCAGCCAAAACCATCACACTTTGTTAGAAAACTAATGTATTAACTGGGAGGTGAGATGGGAAACATCGCTGCCTTGAAATTGCAGTGCATGTGCATGTCTGTCTGCTCAGCGTTGTTCAAACAGAATTAAGTTAAAAACTCCTGTAGGCTGAGTTTCTCTTTGCTGATGTCCTTAACTGTTTTCATGCTCAGCACATAGAGATTATTTTATACGTAGTTGTAATTTTTCTTTCAGAATGAAAAACAAGATGCAAGGATAGGGTCAGAGTGCTGTCAGCTTAGTTCTGTGCAAGTATGAAGTTTGTATAGTGTGGAAAAATGGTCCTGCAACCCCCAACTTTGAAAACTAACGTGGGTTTTTTTTTCCTTCAGCACTTAAAGAAAAGTTGGCAAAGGCTGTATTACACTAATTGTACAAAAATTAAAAAAAATCTGATGACACCTGATAAAACATTCTTTTCTCATAAAAATGTATAATCGTGTAAAATTAAAGCAAAGAGCAAGACTGCAGAACCAAGAAGCAAAAGATCCTAAAATAGCTTTTGGTCCTTCTCAGAAGTTCTGAGAATGTTAACTTTGGAAACACTTTTCTGCTATAAATTTTGGTTGTGTGGGTTTTGTATTTTTTTTTCCTCCTTGAAAGCCTCTCCAGATGTTTTACAGTCGTTGTTTGAAAATGTTCCATGGCAGGCACAGAGACTGCGGGCACAGAGCAGTAACCCCTTGATGTGGTGGTTGTGGTTTTTCCTTGCAAAGAGAGGAAGGTGTATGATCATCTCTGTTCTGGGACTCGTTCTGTCACAAATGGTGTGACCTTCAGCACATCACCTGCTCTCGGTTTCTTTCATCTTTAAAACTTAGCCAGCAAGCCATGTAGCTGGATTGCCACTTCAGCAGTCTCTGCAGGAACACCCCACTCCATGACTGAGATGTTAAGTATTTTTTACATTTCTTGTCTTGTTGTAATAATTATAAATACAAGCCAGATTTAAATATTTTTCCAGTGTAGGCTGTTTGGTTGAAATTCCTGTGTTCACCATCATAGATTCATTTGATTGTAAAAGACTTCAAAAAGTCATCTATGCCATACCTCCTTGCCTGAAGAAACCCTAATACTGTTCTCGCTAGATATTTATCTGATCTTTCCAGGGAAATTCCTCAACTTACCCCTTTAGGGTATTTAGGGTCATTAGGATGCTCCTAATACCTAGCCTGTGTCTTTTCTATCTGTTTGTATATTATATTTTGGTGTTTCTACTGTGGATATGGATAATGCTTTGTTACTCAGTAAATTGGAATACTGCTGCCAATCTTCCCGGTTCTAAAAAAAAAAAAAAAAAACCAAACCAAAACCACCAAAAGCCCTACTCCATGCAATCTTTTCTTGCAGGTTATATTGATGCTTTTTTTCCTAAACATTCTGATGACTTTTATCCCGCTTCTGTGGCTGCACATTGTGGTGGGGTAGAGTGAAAGGAGAGCTGTGCATCTTTCAGACTTGGCTTCCACTCGTGCAGCTGAGGAGGCTGGTTGAGTTTGCTGCGGCAGCACGGCACGGCTCAGCCGCTGCACAGCTACTGCCTTCAGCTCCGCTTCCGAGAATTCCTGCCTTTGGAGATGGTTCTCACCCTGTTGTTGGGAAAGTGCACAGTGCTGTATTTTGTACTTGTGCCTGTTGGGCGTAGTTTCAGACCATTTCTCCATCTTTTCAAGATGATTCCAACACCAAATTTCTGCAGTGAACTGGTCCTTCTTTCCAGCTTGTGCCATCTGTACATTGACTCAGAACGTGTTCTAGCCCTTTATCCATCTGCATCATGGATATCCATAAATAAAGCATTCAGTAATTTCAGATCCGGAACAAGCTCCTGCAAAAACCCGTCTGATAATGCTTGTTTCTATTACTGACCGTTGGTTTAATAGTTTGGCGAGTTTAAGTTTCCAGCCATTTTGTGTTACGTTCAGCTAGGCCTTATTTCCCAGGTTTATTTGTAAGAATGTCATGTAAAGCAGCACTGAAGCATCACTAAAATCAAACTAATCTGTGCTCAAGGTCTCTTGTTTGCTAGTGTAAAGAAAGTACAGAAGTGGGGTGGTGTAATTTGTTCCTGACAAATGCATTTTGGTTGTTACTCATTTTTTACCTTCCTCTTGGTCCTTTTGAATAGTTTGAGTTATTTTTCCCCAGTAGGAAACTGAACCTCCAATTCTGCAGTTACTCCTTTCCCTTTTTTGAAGACAGCCACTAGATAATCCCTTTTCCAGACTTCCATCGTCATACTGATTGTGCATGGATTCCCTGTGTTCAAACTCTGGTTAAATGCCTCTGGAATTTTTTTCTAGCACTTTTGAGTGTTAGTGGTAGTGTTAGCTCAGGAGTTGTTTACAGTAGTAATTGGAGGGCTCAGGATGGGTTAAGTGAAACTGAGCCTCTCACCTACAGGTCACTGGTTTGAATCTAGCCAAAGATGGGTTAAAGTGAGTCATTTCCATTTTTCAGATGCCTGTATTATGTGTGAAATCTGTTGATGACTAGAACAGGCATTACAAAATAAAAGCGTACAGCAGTAATGAAAGACACTGTTGTTTGAAATCTAAGCGGTGAAACCAACAATTGGATGAGTAAGAAAACAAGCAGCCTGATGCTATTGGAGTGCATTTCCTTTGAAGGGCCATATCTAAAATTCACTTGCTGGTGGCCTTTCACCAGATTTGTCGTCTTTTTATAATGGGGCATGTTTTTGGATGTAGCAACGTGGGTACAGCTAAGCCTAAATGAGATGCTTACGTATTTTATCTGGATCTGTACAGAGTGCTTTGTGCTTGCCAAATTGAGCCATTGTTGCTATGTTTTGTAATGTATTACTTCAAAGTTAATGTAGTGAATCTGGTAAGATGCTCTGCCAAGTTTTGGCAAGTGTAAAAGGAAATCAGGGAGTCCCGGTTCCACTGAAGTCATGGGATGAGGATAGCAGTATTCAAATCCGTGTCTTCTGCCTGTAATATTCCAAGTGGCAACAGCCTTTGGGGAAGCCTGTGTATATAGTCTTGAGTACTGTGTTCAGTCTTGGGCCCCTCGCTACAGGAAAGACATGGAGGGGCTGGAGCGTGTCCAGAGAAGGGCAACGAAGCTGGTGAGGGGCCTGGAGCACAAGTCTGATGAGGAGTGGCTGAGGGAACTGGGGTTGTTTAGCCTGGAGAAAAGGAGGCTGAGGGGAGACCTTGTGGCTCTCTACAGCTACCTGAAAGGAGGTTGTAGTGAGGTGGGTGCTGGTCTCATCTATCAAGTAACTAGTGACAGGACAAGAGGAAATGGCCTCGAGTTGCGGCAGGGGAGGTTTAGATTGGATATTAGGAAGAATTTCTTTACTGAAAGGGTTGTCAGGCATTGGAACAGGCTGCCCAGGGAAGTGCTGGAGTCACCATCCCTGGAGGTATTCAAAAAGCATGTAGACAAGGCACTTCAGGACATGGTTTAGTGGGCATGGTTGATGGTTGGACTCGATGATCTTAAAGGTCTTTTCCAACCTAAATGATTCTATGATTCTGTATGTGTTTTGAGAGGTATTTCTGAAGAGCTGAAGATATGCCAAGGCAAGCTGGACCCATATTCAAGACCAGACTTGTACATGGTGTCACTCCCATGCAGCATCCTTGAAAGCACGTGCTAGATAACTCTCAGGTTTGCAGTAAGGGTTTTATTGAGTAAAACCTCTGTTAATTAATTTGATATTACATTCGGTTTAATTAGGCATTCCCCGCGTTACCTATTTTGCTACAAACCTGTGTGTTGTTTGTTTTTTTAATGATAATACATAACTGTATTATAGATCCTAGCGGGGAAAAGCTGGGTATTTCTGCAGGACACAGCTGTAGCTATAGTAATGAAGGAGGCATTGGTGATAAAAGACATTACTTGCATATTAGTGGTAGAAACATGTATCATACCACTTCACAATGTTGAACTGTGGCTGTTGACTTTGTGTTCCTGTTGCAATTAGCGGGGCGGTTATGCCTCCCAAAGCAGGGTTTGAGTCAGCCACCCCCTTTACTCTGCTGAGGAATTCTGTTCCACACAGTTTGCTGTGCAGTCGCTGGGAGGGACTAGCACTTTTTACACCTGTGTACATTTGGAGGTGGTACCAAAGATACAACTTGCTCTCCTCACTGCTCTACTAGTGGAGCAAGTTTGTGTTGGTACTTTCAGCTTCAGATAAAATCAGTCAGTTTAATCCAGCTTGTTTACTTGGACTGTTTAAGCGAACATCACTGATTTTGCCTGATGGAGAACAGCAAGCATAGTCCTCAGCTGCTCAAAAAAAGCAGCCAGCTGGAGTGTAAGCCTCCCAGGATGAGTTGGAGCAAACACCTGGGAACAAGCACTGGCTCTGTGCCATGGGCCCCTGCGTGCAGAGTGGGCATCTGCTGGCAGCCAGAGAGATAGGCCTGGGAGGAGGGGTGGACTCCCTGGGAACCACTGCGAGTCCATCTTGAACAGCCAGGCTGCTGAGAAATGACTACTTCTGCTTTGTAGTTGGCATTATATGTACTCCTTTTGTGCTCTCGGCATTGAGGCAGATACAGAGCAGAAGCTTGTGTAATGACAGGGGTAGGGCTTGCCTGTCGCAGGGTTAGGACACGTAGCGGTACCTTGAAAGAACTGAAGAGGAGAGGCAAACACGCATACTCTGAATTTCTTCTAATGGATAGTTACATCCTATTTCCTTTGTGGCCTTGCCTCCCTGCCTGGACTGACTGTCCGACAGGTTAGCCAGCCATTGCCAGGCTCTGCTGGAGTGTGTGAGGAGGAGAGATGCAGGAAAATCAATCCTTGAAATAGTTTGTGACTGGTTTCTCCCTCTCTCTCCATTTCCCAGCTCTTTAAAGCAAAATGGCTTTTAAAACACGAGGAAACCATCTGATTCACTGCTTTTACCAATTGATGTTATTTATCTAATATTACAGCACATTGGAGCATTAGGCGGTTAACATTTTTAATATATTTTTCCAAACAATATATAGTCTCCATTTTAATGTGTAGAAAGAATAACATTCTTAAATAACCAAGGCAGTAGTTATTTCCTCTCCTCTCCTCCTCTTCTCTTCGCTGCTTCCCTTCCTGCTCCACCAAATTATCTCACTGGATGATTTATAAAAACTGTATTTAGATTGCATTCTGTACAGAAGAGGATAGAAAGCCCTCGGTAGCTCCTGTGTTCCACTTATCTGGAATTCTCCATGTAAAAATACAAATTTGTTTCCAAGAACAATATAAAATTAATGGATATGATCTGTGAAAAAATGCTGTGTTTTCTTACTTATGCTGTAAATATCTCTTCAGCCAAATGCTTTTCTTTCTGAGACACAAAACCAAACTAGCGAGACAGTGCTGAACATATAGTTCTCTGAATCAGACTCCTCCTCTCTTCCTAATATTTTCATTGCAGTGAGTAAGAAATACGGGTCTGCCAGTCTGCCTATTGAACTATCTACTGCAGCTTAACTGCAGCAAGGAAGCGGTAATCCTATTGTGCTCCTCCAGCAGTCTCCCGGGAAGCAGAAGGCATTGAAATTACTGAGCTGTTGTCCTATCCTCTCCTTACCTGTCTTTGTGGCTGTAAATACAGTGTCTGCCTGTAAATAACAGTTTGCTGCACCTTTAAGCACATTCCCTAACAAGAGGCGGCGATTTACTGAGGTGATAAGCTGTAACTAATACTAGGGTATCATAATAGGTAAATAGATTAGCACCGTGCTTCTCTGTATTTTGCTTTCTAGGGAGCCCACTGGCTCATTCACTTGGAGGTGCTTACTACGGCACTTTGCACCGCGCCGAGTTAAATCAGTCAGTTAACGGGATTGCAGCTATCGGTGCTGGTGTTGATGCAGCTAATGAAATGCATTAGTGAATCTATGGGGCAGCATTGATCGCTTAGCCTGTTTTCCATCCCCTTTCCATTCCCTGGCCCAAAAGGGATTGTAATGGGCTGTACCAATATTCGATGCTATGGCTATAAACTATCCTTTGAGCTGCGTCGTCAGCATCCATCAGGTAATTGTTGCAAGTACACCAGCACCATTTGTCGTCAAGAAGAAGGAAGTGGCGTGGGCAGCCTGGGCGTGATCCATGGCTTCCTCCAGCTTGAACTCCTTGGTTTTCCTAACGGAAGGACCCAGCACTTCCGAAGCGGTTGTGATGCTACTGCTGGGCGATAGGCGTGCACAGCTCTGAGGGACAGGAAGGTGCCATGGAGCAGGCAGCAGAGGCCTTTGTTTCTGTACTGCCTGGCAGGTTTTCGGCACAAAAGGGCCCTAGCAGGAAAGGAACAGTACCAGGGGATGTGGCCAGTCCTCATAATTGTGTCGCAAATCTTGTGGTATTTGGCACGTTCCTAAAGACCTGGCTCCTAGAGGCAGGGGATTAAATAACAATTGCTTCCTTTCTCTTTCAAGCAAGGCTTAGCTCTGTGGTTGCAGAGAAATGCTTGAAATGTGACTCGGGATGAAGGGGAAAAAAAAAAATCTTTGCCTTCCAGCCCCCTTCCTTCTCCTGTCCCCAGGATCCCAGTGTGGATATGTTGTGATATCTTATGATTTTTTTCAATGAAAGTGTTTTAAACTATTGGAGGCATCCAGAAGGACATAAGGTGTGGCCAAATCTGGGTGTGTGGGAGTATTTCCTGAGTATTTTAAGGAGAGGTCAGTCACCTTCTCTGCTGAGACACACTTTTGCAATGTCTGGTCCTCTTCAGACAAAGGAGAAACAAAAATGGGACTGGGTTAGCAGCAAGCTGAATATCTCTGAATGTTTGGGTTTTGGTTTTTTTTTTCCTGTTGCTTCCTTAGGGAAACCCCTTGGGCTACTCACAGTTGAAATTTCTCTTATTTTAAAATCTTTCTGTTTTTCTGTTTCACAAATGTGAAAGCTGAGGCTGCTTGTTTCTGTGTTGGTTTCTTAATGCAGTCGTCGTTAGCAAATCAGTATTGATTTATTCCTATGAAAATACATCAACGCTTAAAGTAAAACGCAATCCCATTAAGAATGATACAGGTTTTGCAAATGGAGAAAAGTAGGTCAAATATTGCACCAATCATCCCAGAGTGTGTCCCTTTAAGCCAAATAAATGTGTGAATACACTTAAATTGTCAGCCTGTCATTTGACTGCCGTTATTATGCATCTTTTGGCATGAGCTGGCAGAGCCCTGTGACTGAACAGGGGTTGAAAATGCCAATTCTGGTGTATTAACCAGGTTGTATTTTACACCTGGGCTGCATGCAGGGGGGGTGGGGTGCATGTTTAAGGATTTTTCCTTTCTCCCCATTGCAACAGTTGACTTCAACTTTAGCAGGAAAGCCACATCATTAGATGCAAGGGACATTGTAGCAATGCAGCACAGGAACACGATTTAAATCTGATCATTAAAGTGCCGCAGCAAGAGGCTGCGAGAGACGGTGTGGATGGTCCATCTGCAAAATCTGTGCTCCTGTTGTACAAGGAGGAGGGGCGGAGGGGGGAGAAAAAGCAGCTGCTTGGCTGTGCTACGAGAGGGAGAGACTGACTGTTGGCACCATCTGTAGCTGTCCTTTGTGCTTGCTGCTTTATCTGTTCATTATAGTATGATACTGAATTTCTCGTGCTTTGAGTGTAAATGAGTCGAGATGTGCCTAATACTGTCAGCATAAAAAGCAGTAACTAAGTACACTAAAGATGAATAGTGTAATCTGTAAATTCATTTTGAGTTTGTTTCATCTTGCTTGAATAGCCCAGGAAGTGATGTTCTCCAGAAGCCAGCTGTACCAGATGTGCATGTGGGGTATATATTCATCTTACCAAGCAGAGAGCAGAGCGGTGGAGGTGGATGGGGCAGGGAAGATGGGAGGCTGCCCCAGCATTCCCAGCAGAGGAGAGCAGACTCCTTTAGAGGGTTCTTGCTCCTACTGAGCGTGATAGAGGGGGACTGGTAACAGCTCTGTTTTCATTCCATGCACAAATACCGACTCAGGGAAGAGAGCAATTATTATACACGGTACATGAGTCGAAATGTTCTGGGGGAGGAAAGGTTAAACCTCTCTGTAATGACTGCTGTGATAGGGATGAGTAAACTTGCTACATTTTATACCTGCAGTCTCTTAGTTTCTAAAAACATGAGTCCTCTCCAGATAACTTGTAGAATGAAACCATCCAGCTTATCTTGAGGACCTCTTTGTTCTTTGACGGTTTACATTTCACTTTTATAAATGTGTGTATTGGATATTAGTGGTAATAGTAACTCATTAAGATCTTTTCTTATCTTCACCTCACCAAAGCAATGCTCTCTCATTGGCATATTCCTTTTCCTGGAGTTACTCTGCTTTTTTTTCCAAGCAGGTTTGGCTTTTGTTTGCAGATTTGTGTCCTCAGACCCATTGGGTTGTTGCTTTTATCTTATTTGTCAAGTGCATATAGGTGTGCAGAAGGAGCAGCTCCCTCCTCCCATCAAAGCCTCGTTTAAGATGGATGATTTCCATTTGATGCTGTAGTAATTACACTCAGCTGTGGAAGTGCTCAGCATCCACTATTACTCTGCGACGCTGCGTTTAGTGTTCGGTAAAACACTTTGTTCGTGTTTCTCAGAGCTCAAGTGGCTGTGGTGTGCGGGAAGAAACCCTGCGAGGCAGGGATTTGTATCTCCAGGTGGCTGGAAAAGGGGGAGGGGGGCCTTTGTCACTGGCACATTAGTAATGATATGCCAGGGATAAAAGGTGAGTATAATTTGATCAAATGCTTGTTGACAGATTCCTTGGCTAATAGAGAAGCAGCTTAGACTGACACTCACTGCTGGAACATTTCACAGAGCTCTGGGGAATGCTTTCTGTAGGCTACATGTGAGGCTGACAATTTCAAAATGATCATATTTAGTTAGGAGGTGTCCCCTTTTCATCACAGCAGAGCTCTAAAATGCCTCCCTACACACCACTCGACCTTCTGCTTGATAAATGCAATGAAATTACTACTTCTCCTTTGTCCAAATGTGTGACTAATTCACAGGAATGGCCTGGGCTTTTAAGTATTTTGTTTGTGTGGCCATTAAACTTGAGAAATTCCAATTGTTTCCTGTACTGAAAAATCCTATTTGTGGGTATTCTTGGCAAGACAGGTTCCTTTCCCCCCCCCTACATATACAACTTTACAATTAGTCTCTTTGGAATTTGTTCTGTATTAACAGTACCTGTGAGTAGGTACTGGAAAAAGAAGGTGGTGTATCCTGAAATGATAGTTTGCTACTGCTTATGATTATGTTATTTGGTGAAAAGACAACCGTTAGAAAAACAAGAAATGAAAATAAAAGCCTCAATTTTAGAGAATTCGGCACTTGTCTCTTAAACTAGCAAGGCTAAAATTACATGTCGAGCTCTCTAACTCTAAACCACTGTGGTAGCTTGGGTTTTGAGTAGTCTTCTGGTTCTCACCTACTTGTGCAATCTGTTGATTTGTGTTTGGTTCATAAAACCTCAGGAGAGCACTTAGTTAAAAATTAAATAGAAAGCGTTTTTTGTTCTGAGGGTTTTATAAAGCATACTTTAGAGAAGGAAAAACCCCAAGCGCTTCCACTTGAGAATGTTTCTTCAACTGCAGGATTTTGCAATTAGTTTGCACTTCGTTACGGTGAAACTCTTCACCCTGTCATACCTTGGTGACTTTTTACCAGAGCCACTTCTGATGCTGGAATTAAACAGGCAACTCTGAGGCTCTCTTGGGTGTTGCTGGAGGCATCAGTGGGGTGTCTTGGCTGGGTGTGCTCATGGGAGCCAGATTTCACCCACAGTCACTTTCTGGGGCTCTGCTTACTGCAAAGTAGGTGGTTTCTGTAACAGGGGCTGGTCTTTTCTGAGTGTGGGTGCATAAGGGAGAGGCCATGTTTTCAGAGATAATGGCCCCTTCTCATGTTTTCAGAGGGCATTGCAGGCTTTTTGTCTCTAGGAAATCTCCGCATCTTCATAGTTTATAAGTGTGATTTTCCTGTAAGCACAGAATTACCCTTATTGACCAGAAGATTAGGCACATAATGGAAATACCCATTTAGGGGTTCTGCTGGGTCAAATATAGACTTAAGTGCCTAACTTTGTGTCAGTGTGGCCATATTCTCCTGTTTATCTATTCAAGACTGGTAGCTGATAGCAGTTTTGGAAATGAATTCCTGCACATGGGCTCCTCTTCATGCCTCTCCGATTAATCTGTTGCACAAAAATAGCCGAACAGAAAAGAGATCTTGTTGTTCTTTGCTCCCCTCTGTGAATGATGTCTTCTGTATGTTTTTGTTACGTTTTTGTTAGTGTGAAATTAATTCTTCTCTGTCTTTTTTTCACTCACAACAGCTATCCCATGTCCTTGTGCCTCATCCATTCTTCATCTCTGTGCCACTCAGCTCAGACAAGTTCTCTTGTGCCTCCTGGGCTGTGCGGAGTGTTTGTTAACTTGTGTAAAAACATCATAATGATAGTGTAGGGCAATTACAGACTCAATTTGATAGGATAATAATGTGAGTGGTGGTTCGTGGACAAGCTTTTCACTCCTGGGGTTTGTCTGTTCGGATTGTGACTCCCGTTACAGTAGCTTGCATCTGCATTCAGCTGTGCGGTTCTTCAGTTGTGCGCTTACTGTCATTGTGTTCTGTTTGCGCAGCGCTGCTTTCATCGTGGTGTGAGGAGCTGGGACGGCTCTTGCTGCTTCGCCACCAGAAAAGCCGGCAGAACGATCCTCCAGGGAAGCTACCCATGCAACCCCCCATGAACTCTATGAGCTCCATGAAACCCACCCTCTCTCATAGGTGAGTCTCAGCCCAGTCCATAGGAGTGGCAGTCTGTACAGATGTACCGCATGACAGATCTGTTAATTGAAATGCTTGTTACCATTGGTGGAGGTAGCTACACTGTTTCATGCACTGAACAGCACTAAGGACAACAGGGGATCTGTGATTACAGCAAATAGTAAATAAACGCAGGTTTTGTCTTCACTGTTGCCTGGTGCATAGTGAAGTGAGGCTTCCATCTTCAAATCTGTGCTCAGATCAAGTGGGCTTGCTTTCAAACTTCAGGTTGTGCCCTAGAGATAAACTTCTACATGTCTCTCAGCACACATTTTCCTACTGTTTATTTAAATACAACTGGCTTTTCTTGAGGTTGCAAACGTTTCACTGATTTTCTGTTTTTGTAAGTGTGGTTGGAAACATACTGTATACAAAGCAATTGTGTGGTGGGTGTAGCCATAGATGGGAGAATGTCCTATACCACCTTCTATCAGGTGAGAATCACAAAGCACTTATGTTAATGTAGAGAAAATGTGAGCATTAAAGGACACTAGAAGAAGCTGAAGATGTGAAGCTTTTGATTACCAAATTATGTGGAGGAGCAGTATTTGTATTTTTTGTCTGCAGACCCTAGGTCAAGGCAAAAGCTGAAGAGTAAGTGTAGACAGGATTAAACATTCATTTCATGCTTTATGTTTCTGGGAGTTTTTGTCAAGGCTTTCTTTCCCAATCACAAAGAGTATAAATTGTTTTTAGCGTAGGGCACTTGTGTTAGTAAAGGATTATAGGAGTGCAGATGAGGCTAAATTCCTTGTACCTAGATTCCATGGTAGCATAAGTAACTTGAACTTTTGTGTTAGAATGGAGCTTAGGGACATTTTTGTACCAGTGCATTTGCATGTGTGAAGTTGCCTGGAAATCACTTTTGGTTTGAGGTTGGGGTTTTTTTTCCTTACTTGTGTTGCGGTTATGGGAAAGCCATGCAAAAGCTATGCCTTTTATTATAGCCCTAGAGAATAAAGTCCTTTTTTGTAGTATAACTAATACAGTATCAGTGACTTTTCAGGGTGCCTGGATTGCTTCTCTTTTCAGTTGCTTATGAAATGATTGATTGTAAACACACTTTTTAAAAAAAAAAACAAAAAAACAAAAAAAACAAAACCAGAAAACCTTCTGTTCTAAAATAACTTATTCTCACAGCATACTCCTCGAGAAGCTCACGGCACATGGCTTAGACAAGTGTACTCTTCGCTGGGTAAAAAACTGGCTGGCTGGATGAGCCCAGAGGGTTGTGGTGAATGGAGTTAAATCCAGTTGGCGGCGGATCACCAGTGGTGTTCCCCAGGGCTCAGTACTGGGGCCGGTTCTCTTTAATATCTTTATCAGTGATCTGGACGAGGGGATTGAGTGCACCCTCAGTAAGTTTGTGGATGACATCAAGCTGGGAGGGAGGGTTGATCTGCTCGCTGGTGGGAAGGCTCTACAGAGGGTTCTGGACAGGCTGGATCATTGGGCCGAGGCCAATTGTACGAGGTTCAACAAGGCCAAGTGCCGGGTCCTGCACTTTGGTCACAGCAACCCCCGTGCAACGCTACAGTCTTGGGGAAGAGTGGCTGGAAAGCTGCCCGGCGGAAAAGGACCTGGGGGTGCTGGTTGACAGTCAGGTAAATATGAGCTGGCAGCATGCCCAGGCGGCCAAGAAGGCCAACGGCATCCTGGCCTGTATCAGAAACAGTGCGGCCAGCAGGAGCAGGGAAGTGATCGTCCCCCTGTACTCGGCACTGGCGAGGCCGCACCTTGAGTACTGTGTTCAGTTTTGGGCCCCTCGCTACAGGAAAGACACTGATGTGCTGGAGCGTGTCCAGAGAAGGGCAACGAAGCTGGTGAGGGGCCTGGAGCACAAGTGTTACGGGGAGCGGCTGAGGGAACTGGGGTTGTTTAGCCTGGGGAAAAGGAGGCTGAGGGGAGACCTTGTGGCTCTCTACAGCTACCTGAAAGGAGGTTGTAGTGAGGTGGGTGCTGGTCTCATCTATCAAGTAACTAGTGACAGGACGAGAGGAAATGGCCTCGAGTTGCGGCAGGGGAGGTTTAGATTGGATATTAGGAAGAATTTCTTTACTGAAAGGGTTGTCAGGCATTGGAACAGGCTGCCCAGGGAAGTGCTGGAGTCACCATCCCCGGACGTATTCAAAAAGCATGTAGACAAGGCACTTCAGGACATGGTTTAGTGGGCATGGTTGATGGTTGGACTCGATGATCTTAAAGGTCTTTTCCAACCTAAATGATTCTATGATTTTTATACCTGGGAGAAGCTTTGCAGAAGCCAAGGTGAAATTAGTGGCCAGTCTGCAGAGAAAGTGTGGTGCAGTGTATAGACTCTCTTAGGTGTACTTTTGTAGTTTTTAGATACCTGATTTTCATCCAGCCTTTTAGCCCCTGTTCCCCTAGAGTCTATAAAGTAAGGATGAATGCACTGTTCTATCTCACAGGGACCATGTGCTACATTAGTATATAAGGTAGACACAACTCTTTTCTTTCATGGCAGTTTTCCACTGAAACTCTGTCGCATGTCAAAAAATAAATACTTTCTTCTGCTAAACCTAAATACCAGCATTTCTGGCAACACCGGGTTACCCAATATCCTACCTAATAGTAGAACGTCCTGCCAAGTATCACACAGTCCCTCTAAGTTTCTCGAGTGTTGCCCTTGAAATGTTTTACTGAGGAAGACACTGGGAGTCAGTTCTAAATTACTGCTGTTTAGCTATGAGATGCCCCTCTAGAAACATAATTTCTGTGGCATAACTTCTTATCTATAATAGCTGCAGCAGCCTCTTAGGGATTTGGAATACCTGCATCGCTGCTTCAGTGTGTGCTGTTGTCTCATCTGTAATTTAGCCATAACCATGACTGCTCAAAATCTCTCAGGTGGCACATTAGAATGAGACATCTTGTGGCTCTCCAACTTCTTTTTCCAGCTGGAACTGTTTATTTTCATGGATGTTTTATAATCAGTCTGTAAGACGGTAGTGAAGTATGGGTCAAGAATTGAGTTTTCTGTTTGAATTAAATTATGAAAAGCAATTAAGTACAATCCCAGTGATAAAGCTGTTGATGAAGCAACATTTGTATTTGCATTAGGTTACGTTTGGGTCAAAAGCTTAGTATTTAAGTTCACAGTATCTTACCTGTAATTCACAAGGTTTTTGTTCTAATTCAAACAAACAATCAAAAAGTATGCTTTGCATTTCCTACAAGAAATTAATGTAGCCAGCTACTTCAAGTTTTATAGAAGAATTAGATAGTAACTTAGAACAACCAAGAACATATTCAAGAACCTTATGTAGCTTAACAGAGGCAATATAAGATACGTGTCAGCTGCTGAATATTACTAGACCAAAAAACCCTCTTCCTCTGTTCACACAGAGCTTTTTCTGCTGTTGCTTTTACTAGCAACAAAATTACCCAGAACTCTAGTCAGGGACTAGAATCCCTATGTACCTGGCACTACAGAAACACAGCTGCTTAGTCTCAAAGTTGAAACAGGGCTTGGCTATTTAAAATAAATTCTGACTCAAGAATGTATCACAAGAATCTAAATCTAAGGATTCATAATTAAGAAACTGTGGGCACATACACTGGAGGGAATTCAGGTCTGGCTTATTTTTAGGGACAACCTTTTATTTTTAAAAAGTTAATTGTGTTGCGGGAGAAAACTGAAGTAGACAGATCAAGGTGGGCTTTGATAGTGATACTGTTGGTCAAATGCACTTACAGAGAGCAGAATATAAGCCATACAAGGATGTGCACGCATGCAACAAGCGCTTTCAGAGTAGGGACTCTATTGTGCTAATTTTTTTCTAAATTTAGTTTTTCATTAACAGAATGATGGGTGTTGCACATAGAACAAAAATTCAGCTAAATACCTACTTCCTAACATAGGGCGGTTGATTGGACTGCAAACTCCTGTGCTTTATGAACAGCATGACCACTGGTCTCNTCTATTATTATAATTATTACTATTTTTAGACTTTTTTACTGATTCATGTGGGTAAACTTCACTCCTGTACTGAAGGACCAGTGTGAGACCTATCCACTGCCTTAATCCTGTATGACTTAAATTAGAAGTCCTACTTAAAGTATTTATGGGGGACTTATGGAGAGCTGGTAGTCTTTGGTCTGGCCCTTCTGCATAGGAGTGAAATTTCGTGCTTTCTAGCTTGCAGGGAGTAACGTAACTTTTTTTGTGTTGTAGTTTTCCAATCTGGCATAATGTCTGTAATAACAGATGCTACTCAAGGTGGCTATTTTTTTACTTTTAAATGAATATAAGGTCTTTGGCAAATGCTGTTATGTAAGTACAAATTATTGTCATTGTATACCTTCCTTTGCTTTGATCAAGTTCCTGCTTAACATTTCATTGCATTAAGTGGTGGACCTTTACCTGTGGATCAAACTGAATCTTCCTTGAAATGGGTACCCTTTCCATCAGTCCCAGCGGGAATTGCACCCTAGTTCAGTTTAAGGTGGATCTGACCTGTGCAAGCCCTAGGAGGCTTCTCGTTTCTTTCATAGCTTGTAGTAAAGCTTACTTTGTCAACAAGAACACCGGAAAATAGACAGCTGTTGATTGCAGTTTGATATATTGTCATGAGCATTCATCAAGTTCTTACTGTCTTCTCTCTTGCTCCAAAGTTTGGCTTCTATGTTAATTGCTAGCTGTCTTGCAGTTAGTGACCAAAGGGTAGTTATGTCTGTATAGGGCAGTCAAGACTGATGAAAAATATGAAGATAAAATTATTTTTATCACAAATTACTTAGTGCTAGAGGTTTTGAGAAAATTTTAAACAGGAGATCAAATTAAGTAGTAATTCAATATTACAGTAGGTGCTTTATTATCATTAGTGTTTTATGGTCAGGCAATTGCCATAAATACCCTTTATTGGTTAGACTTGCTTTA